>AYEL01061221.1:0-24113 GCA_000484575.1 Olivierus martensii | reverse complement strand
TTTTATTATATTTACATATATTACAGGAAAAATATATTTATAGGAAATCTAGAAGATAATTTCAAAAGTCTACTAGGATGCAATCGCTCTGTGATACATCATTCGATCACGTCATTGTTCAAAGTTATGTATAATTTTATAGAGAGATAGTGGCATTTATTTTATAGATTAATATGTAGTACTAGTTTGTATTTAACATATAGAAAAAAATAATTAGTAAAAGGAATAATATCATCATCGAAAGAATCGTAAAAAGTTTCTTATTAACTTCCTACAAAAAACATATAAAATAATTATAAATTTTTATTTCAAGTATTTTCTTTTTAATTAACGTAGTACAAGTTTGTTATTTAACATGTATAAAAAATAATTAGTGAAAGGAATAATATCATAATCGAAAGAATCGTAAAAAAGTTTCTTATTAACTTCCTACAAAAAACATATAAAATAGTTATAAATTTTTATTTCAAGTATTTTCTTTTTAATTAAGGCACAAATATAAATTTCCGTTTATAAATTAATAAATTTTGAAATATTTGCTTCGTTCCAAATTACTTTTTATGTAAAATATTACATTTCTTCCTTTAAACATAGTTGGTTCTCGTAATTTTGTAAGACGATAAAGTCGTATCTGTTTCGAAACTAGCTTCTGCATCAGTATTCATATTTTCTTGCCGTTCATTAAGATCAATTAAAGGATCAGATGAGTCGTCCGATTGAAACTGTCTTAGAACATCTATCGACGATTGTCGTTTGAATAACTTCTTGCTGGCATTTCGAAGATTTTTAAGAGTTCTCAGCGACTTTTTGGGAACTGCACCGTGTAAAATTCTTTTTGTGCGACTTAATTTATTATTATCTACATCTATCGACGATTGTCGTTTGAATAAGTTCTTGCTGGCATTTCGAATATTTTTAAGAGTTCTCAGCGACTTTTTGGGAACTGCACCGTATAAAATTCTTTTTGTGCGACTTAATTTATTATTATCTACTTTTACATTTTCCAAAGTGTTCTGCTGTTGAAAACTGTTTTCTGCATTCGATGTATTAATTTTTGTCTCTGTCCGAACATCACGGAAAGTGTTCAATGCGTTTATGTTGCAATAGTCGCATTTTAATAAATGAGGTTTGTATTTCCAGCTAGTGAAATCTTTGATAGAATGATAATCGCTATCATCGCGATTTAATTCATTTTCTAGTTGGCTGCTGGCTATGTCTAATATGCCACACAATTCGTTAAAATAACGATCCTTAGCCCCTTCATACTTATTTTCTTCCGAGTTCTGAATCTTAATCGAATTTTCTTCATCTGAAAAATTTGTTCGTTTTAATTTATTCTCTTTAATTTTTTTGTTTTCGATACTTTGCTTATCTTGAAGTGTTGGCAAAATCGAAGGATATTGTTGAAAGATGCCTTCTTTTTTCTCTAATTTAATGAATTTTGATTGAGTGTCTTCAGTTAAACTGAATAGCATGTTCTCTTCTTGCACATTAGGTGTTTTATCAATATCTTGCGATTCTTGTTGACTGTTCTCTACACTCTTCACGATGTTACCATCTAATTGTCTCTTTTTAACTTTTGTATGGCATTTTTTATTTTCGTTCTTTTCCGATTTTATATCTATCAGGTCATAAGAAATTGTAGTTGGCTCATCGTTTTCTTCTGAAATTTTCTCTCGAACGTCGGTAATTGGTTCGAATCCATTTTTTATTTTATTATTAGCAATTTTTACGTTGTCTCGATAACTGTTTGGCTTTGGAAGAGATTGAATTGTATTTCTCGTATTCATGAAGGGATGTTTAGCTTCATTATTTTTTCCGCCATTACAATATTTTTTTAAACATTTATAACAGCAAAATAATGCGATACTTAAACATAAAATAATCACTAAAACAATGATAAATAATATAACAGGTGTGGTCATGATTTCTCCTATTTTCTCATGATGAGAAGGAATGTTTCTTTCTTTTAATTTCCTGTGCAAAAATTTGTTTATTCTATGATTCTCGGAATTTCTTTGCACCAGTTTCGATTTATCTTTAGCATTTTTATGAAATATCAATAGCTGTTTCGATTGATCTTTATTCGTTAATCTAGTTTCAGTATTTCTCTCATCATTTTCCTTGTTACTATTCACCAAGTGCTTTCTTTTATTCCTCCCTCGAGAATGATAATTCAAAAATCGACCAGATTCATGTCTTTTAAATATATCTGATGACGAATTTTTATCAGTTTTATTATGAATTTTTATTTTCTCGTTAGAATTTCCATTCTGTGCTATTTTATGCACCAGCCAAACTTTTGAGGAATCTGCGATGGTACCATTAATATTTTTAGCATTTATTCTTGTATTATGATTTCCATTATTAAATAATATACCAATAAAAACCGTACTTCTCGGCGGTTTATTTTTAGATTCAGTGACGTCTCCATTCAAAACTTCCCTTCTTTTGGAAGCAGAATTAAGTATATTATCAAATTTTCTATAAGTTTTATTTCTTTCAATATCTCCCTTATATTCGTTTATCAGCGGATCATTATCCATTTTGTCTGTCACATATTGAAAGTAACGTCCATTATCCATCACTATTTGTTGTTTACCAGAGACCGAGTTTCTTTTGTCAATGTTATCTAAAATTTTAGAATTTTTATGCAAAGAATCATCTTCATTACTGAGAAAAACATTTTGTTGTTTATGATGATTTGATTCCATGTTTTTCATTGATGGTTCTTCCTGATGATTTTGCTGAAAATTTTCACCAGTTTTCGGATTTGTTATCCACCAAGTACCAATATTTCTTTTAAGCTTCTCTTTCTGATCGATAAGGCTTTGAATTTTATATTCATTCGTTTTTATAACAGAAGTTGAATGACGTTTAAACCTTAATGATCGAAGAAAATTAGGATAATCAAATATTCTACTAACATTTCTGCTTCTGTTGAAAGAAACAGCGTCAAAGTCACTTCTTTTTGATAAATTGTAAGGAATTTTTAAATGGTATTTTATGTCCGTATTCCTGTTTAAATCGGTTTTTATTCCCTTACAGAGAATTAAGAATAAAATTGTAATTTTTGCAATGTTGAATTGCATATTCATGTGTTTGGTTGATTTTTCTCTTTTAAAGATAAGTTTTTGGACTATTCCTATTAAAAAAAAGCATTTTTTTATGTATATTATCGTATAATAGATTAAATATATAAGCAAAATATATATTAAATTAACCATTTAAAATTTTAAATAAAAGAGTTTTATTTTTTAACGATTTTTCATTAAAATTAAAACATAAAAAAAGATTATTTTATATTCAAATGAACTGAAAATAAAAAAAATTCTGGTAAAAAAAATTAACTTCCAACTTTCAGTATTTATCCTATTTTGGAATTATTAAAGATCCGTAGATTAAAAAATATATCGTCAAAATCACCTTAAGTGATATGACCTTTCTATACTTTTGCAATGTTGAATTGCATATTCATGTGTTTGGTTGATTTTTCTCTTTTAAAGATAACTTTTTGGACTATTCCTATTAAAAAAAAAGCATTTTTTTATGGATATTATCGTAAACGTAGAGTTGGCTAGTGACATTTGAGTTCTTGTAAGGATCGACGATTATTTGAAGTTTGTTTCGGTGGTGGAGGTATTTAAGTAGCATTTAAGGTTTATTTCTTGTGGAGTTTGGATATTTGAATTGGATTGAATAAATTTTGTGGTTTTTTCATTGTGCTTTATTTCGTTTAAATAAAGCTTTAATTAACATTTTTGTAAGTGTTCCGACTCTAATAAATTCATATATTTTTGTTATTTAACTTGTTTGAGAATTCAATTTATTAGTGTAAGTTTCTAACATCGTATTTTGTTGTTTTCAATCTAACACTTATTCGTTACTTCTAGTTGTAAGTTCCTGTTTCCGGTTTTGTTTTTGCCGGTAAACGTTAGTAGTTGTTAGATTCTTTTGAAACTAATTATTTTTAAGTTAGAATTAGTTTAAGACCTGAGCTCAGGTTGAATTCTGGAATTTGTAGAGTCGTTAGCCGTTAGGATTAATTGGAATTAGTATTATTGATATTCATTCTAATCCGCGACTTTGCAATTGGCACCCGAACAGGGATTACCAGTTGTTGTAGTTATTGGTTTTGAATTGGTTTAATAGTTTGCTTTTTGTGGTAATTGTCACTTTGCAATTTTACTATACTTAATCACCTCAATACTAAAGATGGCCGCAAATACGATTACTGTTCCTCTGGACACTTGGGTATCTCTGATAAACGATTTGACAGCCAGACTACACAGTCTTGAACAAGACCAAATCTCTGCTCCTACGAGACCCACACCAGTTATCGGAAGACATCACCCACCCACACAAGAACGATGTTTACCTGACACCAGCCACCGGAGACCGCCAACCGCCCCCTCCAGAACAAAGGTTTCGAAGTCCACCTATCGTCCCGCCTCGACCGGATATCTCTTCACTCTCCCGACCAATTGTTGTTGTAATTGCACCACCGCTACCTATGCCAAAATATGACTGTAAGACCAACATAATTGATTTCTTTGCTGATATGGGACAATGTGGTATTTCCTGGGTAATAAAATAAAGATGGGTGGATATCGCTGCCGCACAACTCGACGGCAATCCGGTCAAATGGTGGAGAACCGAAGGCAGAATTAGAAGAGACAGTAGGGTTTGGTCCTACTTTAAGCACCGTTTAACGTCGCTGTACTCTCCATTACTAGATGAGGTAAATTTAATTAAACAAGCTCTTAACCGAATTTATGATGGTTGAGGAGATGTGGAAGGTTTCCCTCTGGACACTGTGCAGTTATACCGAAGATGGAGACCACGAGCTACTGACGATGACATAATCCAGTGCCTGATCTCGCAACTGCCTTTTGAATATGCAAGAATTCCTAGAGAATAGGCACCTCCCAACTGTTTACGAAGTCATTAAAGCCGCAAAACGATACACGCTCCAAAGACAACCCGAGGCTCCTCGTCCTCAGCGTCCGTCGATCCAAGCGCCTCCAGATCTAAGTTATACTCAAAGAAGTAATGCTGAACCACGGGAACAACCACGAAATTCACCACGCACATCGACACAAAACACGAACAGAATGTCATCTATTCAGTGTTACAACTGTAAGAATTGGGGTCATTTTTCGAAGGATTGCCCACAAAGGCGCAATAGACCGACCACCAATAATAATACCCGAAGTCAAACTTATCAACCCAGTAGAAATCAACAGCGTCAGGGAAACTAGATGAGAGGCCAAGGTAAGAGGCTTGTGCCTCTACAATGGAAAAAACCTCCTTCGTTGGACTATCAATCACAAATAAGACAAAATTACCCTTCATTTCTATTTTCATTAATAATATTATTGTGAATGCTCGCATAGATAATAGAGCTGATAACACTGCCATTAGTGAAAATGTGTGGAAGAAAATAACAAAGAAGGATCCACATATTCGCCTCCATCCAGGTCCGGTGGTACAATTGGCCGTACAAGGAGAAGAATATAGGACTTTAGGACGTTTTATAGCCGTGATAAAAGTCAACAATGTCACATTAAAACAAAATTGTATGGTTGTACCAGATTTGGCGGTGCCATGTTTGTTGGGACTCGATTTCGTCCAAAAACAGTGTTTTGTGAAATTTTGAAGAGGCTAATTCAGCCTCTTCAAAATAAAGTCGACGACGACAGGAGGGAGATAGTGACGAAATTTTGACTGATTTACAGACTCCATTAGAAAAAGACAGGCTAGTCCAATTAAAAGATACCTTATTACAATTTCCGCTAATTTGTAATGATAAGCCAGGACTAACCAACATGGTGGAGCATGCAATTGACACCAAAGATGCCAAATCGGTTTCCAGTAAACCATATAGTTACTCACCGGTGAAGCTAAATGAAATGAAGAGACAAATAGACGAAATGAAAAGGGACGGAATTATAGAAGCATCTAAGTCACCATGGACATCCCCAGTTGTCATGGTTAAAAAGAAAACGGGAGACTGGAGATTGTGCATGGACTATAGGAAGTTAAATCAGGTAACTATAACTGATAAATTTCCGCTTCCCATTATTTCAGAATTAATGAAGACTTTGAAAGATGCAAAATTCATCTCTACTCTCGATTTATCTGCGGGATATTGGCAAGTTCCCATAAAAGCCGAAGATAGGGAAAAGACTGCTTTCATTACGAACCAAGGGCTATACCAACCCTTAGTTATGCCCTTTGGCTTGAAAAATGCCCCTGCCACATTTCAGAGATTAATGAAAGAGATTTAAGAGATGTGAAAGGCACCTTCTGTGAGGTATATTTAAACGACATAATTAACTCTTCTACTTTTGCAGAGCACCTAAAACATATCAGCATGGTACTAGAAAGGTACCATGCTGATATATTATGCTAGATAAAGTCGAGGCTGTAAGTAAATTTGACATTCCGAAAAATACTAAACAAATAAGCACCTTTTGAGGAATGTGTAGTTGGTACAGCCACTTCATTCCAAACTATGCTACTATTGCTGAACCGCTATACCAACTACGAATAAAAAGAACTAAGTGGTCCTGAATGGAAGCATGTCAAAAAGCCTTCGAGACGTTAAAACAAGCTCTCATCTCCGCTCCAATATTACAATTGCCTAAAGACTGAGAACGATATGCATTACACGCGGATGCAATGGTATTGGCTTAGGAGCAGTGTTGTGCCAAAAGAGAGTCATTGCCTATGCCAGTAGAACATTGAACAAAGCTGAACGAAATTACTCTACTACAGAATTAGAGTGTCTGTGTCTGGCTGTTGTGTGGGCCGTCGAGAAGTTCCCTAGGTATCTCAACAGTACCAAATTTACTGTACTAACCGATCACGCTGCTAAAATAGTTACAAAGTTCAACCAACCTCAGAGGTAGGCTAATGAGATGGACATTAAGATTACAAGAATTTAATTTCTCAGTAAAACACACCAAGGGAACAGAAAATCAACTAGCGGACGCACTCTCCAGGTCTCCCAATACTACAGATAACGAAAAAGACGACGACTGCTGTATCTGGAGGCCTAGCTGTATCTTAGCCGTTAGGATTAATTGGAATTAGTATTATTGATATTCATTCTAATCCGCGACTTTGCAAGCGTGAATTTGGCTATTGCGTGCGGGACAGCGGGATTGCGTCAGGAAATGCAGGACTGTCTCGCGAATCGCGTGACACTTGGAGGGTATACTTTCTTATTTATATAAAAACAATGCCTTTATAAGTATATTGATATGCAAAACTGTTTTGATGTGCACTTTTGGTTGTGAAACATTTTTCTTCCTTAACTTTTAGATGTTGTGACCAATATTTTTAATTTTTGAACATACACAGCATATATGAAGGTGACTGTAATAAGTGCAAATAAATACAGTATCTACTACAATTTCAGTTATAGTTTCAATATATTAATGATGTACAGCACAATTTTAAAACGATATAAACTCGTGCGTTCTGACATTTAAATTGACATTCCATAGGCTATATAACAATCTTTTGTAAAATTATTGACATATGGTTTATTAATTACGACTGAAAGTACTCTAATTCTTTAATAAATTAAGTTTTTTCACTTAAAATTGTGCTGTTCATCATTCATTTATATAGGGCAAATAAATATCAATCATTAATACTTAATGGTTTTTTAATTGATTTTTAATTTGCTAGTGCATTATATGCAGACTTTTCTGAGCCACCGTATATCTTATATTATCCATATTGCTGTTGAACTTATGAATCCCATCATCAAGTAATTGATGATAATACCATTTGACTTAATGTCAGTACAGGTTAAGTATCCCAATACAAAATGTTTTAGACCAAGAGAGTTTCAGATTTTGGAATACAGGATATGGTTGAGTTGGAAAAATGAGAAAAAAATTCATTTTCAGAAAAATTCTTTTTTACTTGACATAAAAAAACAAGAATATAAATGCAACCAACAATGTAAAAATATTTATTTATTATTTTTGGAAGATAACTATATGTTATCCATATGGTTATCACTATCAGTGGCGTATGCAGTAGTAGGCGTAAGGGGGGCATGTATGTTGGCAAGAAAAAACTCTAGATATAACAGATTATAATCACAAAGATATATTTATTTTCCTGGACTTTTTATTTAATATATTTAGTATATCCTCTGTATTAATGTGTAAATATGAATAGATATATAATAGAGTAGTCCATTCAATCAGTCTTGTCCAGTTGTACTCCGAAGGTATGATTTCAAATATTTCAATGTTGAAAATGATCTTTCAGTAGTAGCTGTAGTGATAGGAAGAATATTTAATATACGTAATAAGGCATAAATGTTTGGAAATATTTCTTCATTGCACAAATTTAAATAGTCTATAGTATGAACAGGAATTTTTGTTATCAAGTTACATTTTTTCCTGGAAAGTATAGTCTGTCCAAGTTAGTTGTGTGGGTTCAGACTGCGCATGCGGTTATTTAGACTGGTCTATTGTGTAAAAAAGGAACGTTTGTTGTTAAGTTGATGGGTAAGCATCAGCTTAGAAAAAGAAAATTTATTTTTTACATTATATTAAAATTTATATAAAGGATTTTTCAAAAAGTAACAATTATTCAACCTATCTAAAAAAACTCAGGTAATTAGAATTTCCAGTTTTCCCACCCGTTCTGCATGTACACCCCTTTGTTGTAAATGAACTTGTTCCAGTTTGTGACGTTTTCCCACACAATTAAGTTGGACAGACTCTGGGACAGACTATTTAACAGTTCGTTCTGAGAGCGTTAAGGCTGTCATGGCAATGCTATTGTAGTAGCATTCTGTGGTCTGCTGATGTTTTATAAGCCTGAAGAGGATGTGAGACACATTGAAAACGTTTCCGTGAATTTTAACTATTAAATGTAGTTTTTTGCCTTACTGCTAGTAGTGCTGTGTGTTTTTATTGAGTTTAATTAGGTTTTTGCAGTATAATAGTAATAGTTAATAAAGATGATGTTTAGGAATAAAGTTAAAGGTAAAAACTAAATTCAAAGATTTTTTTTCTAGCAAACAAACATATCTAAGACAATAATCACTAAAAATCTTTGTCTTGAGAGTTGAACTTTTCAATTTTGTAAGTTATTCACTTGTAACCCATATCATGTTCTATATTTAGTAAAATAAGATTTTGTAAAATTTTTTAAAATAAAAATTATATTTGCTAATATAGGTATTCTTCTAGTTATTGACATCTAATGATAAACTTTCCACATGCCAATTTATTTTCAAATTTTAGAAAAATTCAATAACTGAGGAAGAATTTTAAACATTAGGATAAGAAAATGTCTAATAAACATAATGCAAAAACTTCGTAGTTAATTAAACATACTGCCATAGCATTTCAAAATGAATATAAATTAAAACGAAATAATTTTCAATGGAACTTTCACCAAAATTCCTTGCATTATAACTGAACATTTATATCCAAATCGAAAATTATCCAAATTATCCATATCCAAATAAAGAAATTCTAATTGATCTAATAACAATCTATATTACAGAATACAGTAATATTCTGTATAATAATACTTCTAGATTCAGTGTAAGAGTAAATTTTAAGTTACAGACTTTTTGAATTACCAAAAACTATATTTTGAGTAATTCAAAAGTCTGTAACTTAAAAGTTCTCAATCTGAATCATAATCCCCATTAAATTTTTAATAAGTCAAGAAATGATAACTCAAAAGCTTTTAAAAATTATATATTATAAATATTTAGGCCACAGTATCATTACAAATATGATATGTTGGGTCATGCAGCAAAAAAGATTGAGAAATGCTACTTAAAAACAGCAGTTCTCAACCTTTTCATAAATGCATACCACCAAACTCAAAATTAAAAAATTTCAGTACCACCAGCAAAAATATGCCTTATATACAAATGGGAAGTCAAGATTATACATGTACCATTAGTCATGTCTCACATATCACTGGTTGAGATTTGCTGCTCTAATGTATATCTGTATTTAATTCTTTACAGTAAAATGAATACTTGTAGATGAATTAAATATAAAGAGTCAATAGAAACTTTAATGAAACTTATTTATTCATATAATATGGAATGTGTATTTATTTACAATTAAAAAACATTCTTCTTATTAAACACAATATAAACACTGTTTTCAGGCTTTCATAAATACAAGGCTGGAAATACATGGAAAATAAAAGAATTAAATAAATAAATAAAATTATTATATTCAACTGTCATTTTTTAAATATTGTATAATGGAGTAAATTATTACAATAAAATGATTTTTTTAATAAATTTAAATTGAATCTCAAATATTTCAGAAAACTTGGAACAATAGTATTTGCCCTTAATTATATTTTATTATTTTATATGCTCCAATATATAGAGCTCTCACATATTTACACAATAAATTTATTTTAATTCAATATAATAAAATTCAAGATTTTTTTTATTAAACAACATATTATTCCATATCTACTTTGGATTCAATTCAAATATATTTTACTTGTATTTTAACCTGCATGAATTTTTCTACATTTAAGAATTTTTTCATTTTATTTAAAAATGGAAATAAAAGAATTTTGAAAATATATGGCACATTTCTATAAGATACATAAAGATCAAAGTCTTATATTTTATAATTTTATATATTTAAATCTAATTATAATATAATCAAACAATTTAATATACATATCAAACATTTATTTCAACACTCAAAGAATGTGCAAGGTATACAAAATTTCAAAAACATAAGCAATACAATAAAATTTTTATTTAGAATATTTAAATAAAAATTATGAATCTAAAAACAAATGAAATTATTTTATTTTTACAATAATTTATACAATTTACAGAATTCTATTTTGTATTAATAGGCATTGATAAGAAAGATGTAAACTAATCTCTTTCTTATTGTGCTTTTGAACAATAGAGAATTAACACTCAATAAAAATTATAGATTTTTAAAATCAATAATGAATTTTTAAGAATGTAAAAAATAAAAAAAGTCTGTAATTCATTTTACAACTGAAAACAGTGTTTTATATTTTGATTTAAAGTCAAAAAACGGGGAAAATTATTATTTTGTAAATTCAATTCAATTTATACTACAAAATGTTTTTCTATATTAAGTAACTTCTATACACATTTACTCCTATTATATCTTAAAAATTACTTATTAAAAACTATTTACATTATTATTATTAACAAAATGATAAATTTTACTAATACAGTCATACATAAATAAAAAATATGTTCAGTATAATAAAGGAACTTCAGAAATTTCTCCTCAACCAAATCTTCATGAAAATGGAAGCAAATGAAACATTTCATATAAAATATGAAAAGAAAATACAAAAATGTATATATCTATATATATAGAAAGATTTATTTTAAATCTAACTACATTGTAAATCTACATTTATATACTCTCATGGAAAGTATTATATATTGGAACATTTCCTGACTATCATTGCTAAATTATATATTTGTAAGGCTGAAGCACATTATGCTGTGTATGTAATGATTTAAAAAGCAATGGAATGATTTTTAAAATTATTTTTTTCTGTAAAAAAAAGTAGTCATTAAACAGTTCTCTGTTCTGAAGACATAGCAGTTTGAGCTTTTGAAAACAATGTTTTCCAAGTCAGAAAAGAAAATATCACATTTGATAAATACAGTTTAAATACATTATTATAAAACTGTAGTATATAAAAATGTCAAAAATGGCAGTATTTTAAAATAAAAAAAAATTGAGCTTTCTGAAATTTACAGTATAAATAATTTCAGATTTTATTTATCTTTCAAAAGCACCATATGTAAAATATATACAGCATGTGTAATTCAAACAGAAATATTCCTTGGGACCCATTTTAAAAATTATAAATATTTAATTTTCATACTGACTGTAAAGATAAAACATATTTAGATTTTCTTTTATATATGTTATAGTCAAACCCCAAAAACAAATCAATTCACGAAATGCCTAGCCATTTCATGAACTGACTATAGTGTTTGGCCAATATCTGAAAAGTTTGTCTTTTATTCTGATTTTGGAATCTAGCCAGCCAGTTTGCACACTGACTAGAAGCTTTTAGCCAAAATCAGAAGACTGCTGTTATAAATTTTACTCTATAAATAATAATAATTTAATTAATGGTAATGCATCACAAAAGCTAAAAATTTGCATTAAAAAATTATATATAAGTATGAATAATTAGGCAGCTCTTTTAGATATAACTTTTGCATCAGAACTTCTCAAAATTACATTGATTACAGATGAATGTTTGCAAAAGAACAGGATGGTTATATATGCAGTTTCTGAGATGATAGAGCAGCCATGTCAAACTCATGGCCCTCAGCACTCTTAGTGCAATTCACTCCATTGTCAAATATTTTAACAACTGTATAATATATTTTACATATTTTATCAACTATATAATTCAAAAATGCTATCATATAATAAAATCTGATTAATTCAAACAATAAATTAAATAAATTTAATTTTATGTAAATCCTTTATTTCATTTACAAAATATACCTAATTTTTTCAAATTTTATTCTCCTGTAGAACAATTTTTTGCAAAGTGTAAACAATTGGAAATGCAAGCAATTTAAATATTTAATGGCTCTCAACTTTGCTTTCTTTCTTATGCAGCCCTCTTATTAGGCATTGTCCATTTATGGCTTCAGCAAGATCTGAGTTTTAACACCACCGAATTAGAAAATTAGAGATTCTCTCTCTTGCCAACAAATGATTAAAAGGGCAAATTGATGATTCCATTGTGTTACAGATTTATTTTAAAAAAATCATATCTTGGAAATTGCACATTAAATAGAATATCCAGTTCTTTTGGAAACTGATCTGTAATATGTTTAGTTATGATCTGTGCAATTTTTAGAAAGATCCATACTATATTAAAACATTTTCGTATGAATATTGATTTTACATTTTGGAATTTAAACTGCATGTCAAACTGATTCATTTCTTTAATAATAATAATAATAATAATAATAATAATAATAATAATAATTTGATACTAGTACAATTTCAGAAATAACTTTAAGACATCAGGAATTCTTCATAGTGCATATTTTACTGGATTTATCCAATATACATAAAAAATACAAAAATATCAGATCAGATGACATATTCTCATATTTATGTATTTCAATATCTAATTTGAATTTTAGTCACTTATTACCAGCCACATTGTGAACTGACTGACCTAAATCCGAAATGAATAGATTTACATTCATATTTACATCAGCTGATCAATTCTGATAATATATGTGCCTGGCTCTTTCGCAAATTGGTCAATTTCAGGAATTAGCCATAACATATATAAAGTGTAGAATAGTATAAAATTTGAAAATTCTTCTTAGGACCAGTATTTTTACTTCCTTTTATGAATCATATTATAAATTTTAATTTTATATTAAAGCTTTTAATTAAACTATTAACTGCTTATATGGGTATTAATCATACAACAATGAATATCATTTAATGCTGTAGATTATTATTATAATAGTAATATATTGTCTTATTTGTAATAATTTATTAGTTTTCAAATTTGTTTTCTTTATATCTAGGTAAAATCTGTATATTTTTAACATAAATTATGCATTAAAATTAAGTTGATATGCTTAGATATGTACAATCACAACATTTAACTGTACTTTCTATAATAGAAATAACTGATGAAAGTTTTAATCACAATTAATACACAGGATAATTGTATTCTTTATATATTTGTGATGACTAGATATTAAAAAGTAATATAGTAATTATAAATTATATTATTAATACAAGATTGTTTAAAAGTTTTTACAATTATTTTTTAATTCAAAAATATAAAGCTTATTTACACAAAATTTATGCAGTGCTTTACTGCAATTTATTACTAATGCACTCATAAATGATTCAACTGATAACACTATACCAAAATGGGCAACACACCAGATAAGAAAGACATTATGTTGTAGCAGTCATAACTATGATGTATTTTCTTGTATGTCATGTATCTCATGCTGAATATTTTAAATTACTACATAATATGTATATATAATTATGATGTGATATCAAAATGAATTGTGTATTATTGAATTTCAGAATTTATGTCAGATGTGAAAAGTGTATGATAATGATTCATAATCAGGGCACTTGTAAACAGAACAGATACAAAAATGAATCAAATGATTTGATTTTTGCAGATTGGCAAGACATAGCAAGATAGAGTGCTGTAATTATTGATCTTAGTCATGACACTATTCATCAAATGATCAATTTGATTACAAAAAATTATATCACAAATGGATATTTAAGCAGCTGACAAATAATTAGCTTCATATTCAAATATCTCAAGAGTTTCTCTACTAGTATCAAAAATAGAAGTGCAATTTTTAGAGTGAATAGTGATAGCAGATGAAACTGCTATCAAAAATAACAATTCTTACTGTCAAAAGACTGAAGAACAGTATAAATAGTGATAACATTTGTTATTTCTTAGGCTAAACAATTCTAAGTCAAAAAAATTTACAGTAACAATATTTTGGGGAAAAAGATAAGTACATGCACATTGATTTTTTATAGAGAAATGTTAAGAACATTGTTAGATACTGAGAAATATTTGTGAATTTCAACAAGTCTTTTCATTCATTTCTAAAACTGATATAGATCTGATTGCAAAATCACGACAACAGTTAACTTCAACTTCTGCAGAATATGTTAAAAAAGAATGAATAATCTATCCAATACAATTTTTCAAACATGGTGCTGGAAAAAATGTATTGACAGTATTGATATTTATTTTGACAATATATGTGATGTTTGTAGCAGGCAAGTTTTATGTAATGAAGTTGTGTAATTTAGTTGTTTAATATAGTTGTGTAATTTTTTTGTAATAAAAAATAATTGCAAAGAATTTCAGAACAACCCTTAAATACTTCAAAATTACAGTGTGAAATTAATAAAATAAGAATATACTTTAATAGGAATGGAAGTTAGGAAAGGCAAATGATATCATTTTGAATTCTTAGATACAATGCTATTGGTGATAATATTAGCAATAGTAATCTGGGCAATACTAAGGTATGGATAAAATTATTTATAGTTAAATTAGAATTATATTACAGAATAATAATGAAGATTTAATAAAATAATAGTCACTTAAAATATTTAACAGCATTGCTTATATAACTAGTATATATTTAATGAAACTAATAATTTAAATGATAGTGCATAAATAAACTTCCACTTATATAACTAGTATATCTATAAATAAGCCTTATTCAAAGTGGAAAAAGATAATTTTATTATAGAAGTACTTTTGACTTTAAGAAGTCATCATCAGCTTTATACAAAAAAAGTGGTATTCTAATTGTTTTTTAGTGATTCGAAAAATAATACTATTCAGTATACTACAGTTGATCCCCATATCTTTTCAGTCCCCATAATAAATTATATAATTAAAATACCAAAATTTAATATTTATTATTATAAATGTTATCAAATTTTAGTTATCATCAGATCTGTGCTTATAATATCAAAACTTTAGAACCAAAAGAAAAGAATTATTGAGATCAGATTGAAATTAAACCAAAATTATTTAAAATAGTATATCTATAAATAAGCCTTATTCAAAGTGGAAAAAGATAATTTTATTATAGAAGTACTTTCAACTTTAAGAAGTCATCATCAGCTTTACACAAAAAACAATTAGAATACCACTTTTTCTGTATAAAGCCGATGATGACTTTTTAAAGTCGAAAGTACTTCTATAATAAAATTATCTTTTTTCACTTTGAATAAGGCTTATTTATAGATATACTAATTTAAATGATTTTGGTTTAATTTCAATCTGATCTCAATAATTCTTTTCTTTTGGTTCTAAAGTTTTGATATTATAAGCACAGATCTGATGATAACTAAAATTTGACAATATTTATAATAATAAATGTTATTAAATTTTGGTTTTATAATTATATAATTTATTATGGGGACTGAAAAGACTATATTGAATAAAATCTAAAACGAGGCTAGTATCAGTTAATTTATATAAGTTATATATCAATTAGGAATGAAGATCGAATATCATCAATAAGTTGTTATTAATTTTAATAATTTGTATTAAATCAAACATAAATTATTAACTTAGAAAATGGATATTTAATATTTGCATTTAGGAATTTTTACTATGTTGCAAGTATTAAAATACTTTTAGCAATTTTATATATTATATTTTATTGAATATAGCTTTTTAACCAAATGTAAATATTATCAATCTAGTGTTTGCAAGTTTAGAATAGTGATTCAAAAAATGATACTATTCAGTATACTACAATTGATCCCCATATAATGTGGCAGATATAATACAATTGGTTCCTATATAATTGGCAGCATTAGTTGAATCAATGTTACATGAGCCACATGGGTTATATATAAAACAAGAATCAAAAAATACAAGCATTAATTGCAATAAATAATGGTAAATATTCATAAATTTGGCATTTCAAATATTCACTTAGCTAAATAATGCAGTATTATTGAGTTAGTAAGAGACATTTTATTGTCTGCTAACACTAGAAAATTAAAATGGCAAACCATGAAGAGTAAATAGCATGTTATCTAGCCACCATGGTTTCATCAAATAATTATGCAAATAATTTTTATTTTTTTTTAATATTTGCTATTTATATTAGAATTTTTTTATATTAAATTTAATATTTTTTATTAAAATACTTGACATGAATAAAATGAAATTAGAAAATATTGAATGTGATGGTTCCAATTGGTTTGTAAAAATGTCACGTTTATAAATCATATTATATGAAGCTGTTTTTATGGTGTTATAGAAGCACTAATTTTTTTCACTGGTTATAGGAATCCATGCTACATGGACTGTATTATACAGGGATCTACTATATATTGTTAAATATACTATTGGTGATAGTATTAGCAATAGTAATTGTTAAATTTGTTTTTTTTTTTTTAGTATTTGAAGTTTTTTTCATAATATCTAAGTCTTAATTAGTAACTAGTCATTATTTAAATAAATAATAGTTATTTTTATAAAATTATTATAATCTTATAATAATTTATACATTATAGGTTGTTTTTTCATATTTTACGCCCCCTTTCCAATCAGGAAGATTACTAAGAGGGTAGGGCCAGTTCCAACCAGGGGCTATACTCACACCCATAGAGAGGGGCCGGATAGTGAAGTGGGGATCACCGGGCCGGGCCCAGTACCCTGAAAAAATCTGGGACCAGACCTAGGACGCGAACCCGGGTCCTCTTATGTGGCATGCCGACAGCGTTACTATTCGGCCATCCGGCCGCCATACATTATAGGTTATCTTTAATAAACATTTATATTAAAAAAATAGTATTAAAATAATTGCTGCATAAAAAAAAATTATAGTTCTGTTCAAATATTGTATTCTAAATAAATTTATAAATCAAAAATTATGATATTTGATTTTTGTATCATAAAATAAATTTATATAGATTCTATACTACCACTTGCTATTGTATAAAAATTGAAGTATAAAAGCACTACTTGCAAGGTAATAACAGTTTTATTAGCATATAACGTTTTCGGACATATTCAGTCCCTCTTCAGTATGCCCATTTACAGCTAACACTAGTTAAATAACATACTAACTGTAACGTTATCATAAACTGGAATACATATCATTATATTATTATGAAGACAGGAAAGTGTTCTAAAATATTTTGAATCTAGTTCTAAATGATATGTATTCCAGTTTATGATAACGTTCGAGTTAGTATGTTATTTAACTAGTGTTAGCTGTAAATGGGCATACTGAAGAGGGGCATACAGAGGCTGACAGTTTTATTATATGCTAATAAAACTGTTATTACCTTGCAAGTAGTGCTTTTATACTTCAAGTTTTATAAAATAAATTTTGAAAAATTCAGAATTTCTTTGTAAAATTATTATTCTGATTTTGAATTACTGTTCTTTTATTTTAATCTTACATTAATAGTTCTAATTTTTTTTATTTATAATGTACAATGTAATGTATTATAAATCAAAGCATTATTAAAATTGATATACAGTATGTAAATTTTCTAGAGTTATTTTAATTATATTCATTATATAACTTTCTAAAAATTGTTAAGATGACATCAACGTAGTTAACATATTGCAGTGTGCTCATGTGCGGCCCTTGATCTAAGACTGTAATCCCTTACTTTTTTGTGCTTCCCCCCTTTCTGTACACTATGTCAAGGTGAAATACTTACCATCAAATGTCTTCCATTCTGTCAAACTGTTTCTACATGTGATATTCTCTGTTATGCACAAATAGTACTTATTAAAATATCCTAACAGGTTATGGGCCTAGGAGGGATCAGAACAGAAGACAATGAAATCTAAAATCATTCAAATAGGTAAGCAAAGCTTTTAACAACTAATCAAGACGGCATCAACAAATTTTCTTTTGAACGTCAAAAAGCTAAACAAGAATAATTATGAATTATGGAAGGTCCAAATGAAAAGTATATTAATATACAATGATTTGTGGCCATTTGTCGATGGTACAGAAATTAAACCGATCGAAAATGCAAAAGAATGGACGAAGAAAGACTCAAAAGTATTGGCTCTGATTAATCTCAGTATTTTGCAGAGTCAGTTAGGCTACATCAAGAAAGCCAAAACTGCTAAAGCTGCTTGAGACATTCTCAAAGGAATATTCGAGTCCAAAGATCCCGTAAGGAAAGTAATACTATATAAGCAATTAATGAGAATAGAAAAGAAATCAAATGTGACAATGACGCAATATGTAAATGAATTTATGAATAGAGTCTTGAAGAAGCAGGTATAATAATTCCAAACGAGTTATTGTCAATAATGTTACTTGGATCTTTGCCAACTGAATACAACAATTTTAGTATAATCATAGAATCTAGAGATGATATGCCAACACTCAAAGTGCTTAAGATAAAATTAAAGGAAGAGGAAGCCAGACAAAACAATAGAGAAGCGAGATCGGTTGATGACGAGAAGAAAAACAAAGCTTTATTGTTCAATTTAGATTGAGAAAAACAATCTCGATTGAATATAATGAATAGTGCAAAAACAAACTTACGTAGATTTTGTGGGAAGTGTTTCAATTGTGGCAAGATTGGACATAAGAGCTGCGAATGCAGATCAAGACAGACTCAGGGTAAAATGTCATATGCAAATGTATTGACAACTATCACTTATAATACAGAATTAACAGCGAAATTGAATGCATGGTGTCTTGATAGTGGAGCTACAAAACAAATGTGTGATGATACAGATACAAAAATATATACAGCAGGCAAACACTTCATTAAATCAATAGGATTGGGTGACATACAGTTGAACCTAAAGTCGAATGGATATAATAAAACAATCATATTAGAAAATGTCTTATATGTACCAGAACTACGTAATAACCTATTATCCATGCCAGCTGTTATGCAAAGTGGTTATTCTGTTACCTTCGTTAGGAATTGTGCATATATAAAACAAAAGAATGGTTCAATTATTTTGACAGCTGTTAACTGTAATCACTTAACAGCTGTCGTAGTCATAAAAGAAAAGAAAGATCGAGTGATGATCGCAAATGATGGAAGAAGTCTATTAAAATGGCATTTAAGATACGGACATATAAATATCAACAATCTTAGAAAAATGAAAATGTACAATGGCTGATCTATGCATATATGTATTCTATAATAATGACAATTGAGTCATTATAGCAATCTATGTTGACGATATCATCCTAGAATCCAAAAAGATTGAGAAATTAGAACTAATAAAAAATTAGTTCAAATTAAAGTCGTCATTTAAAGTGATAGACCAAGAATCAATACACTATATTTTCGGAATGCAAAAACGAAAGGAAGAACGAAAAGGATCAACCGAAAGCATTCACTTATCACAAAGGAAGTATACAGAGGAGTTAATTGCAAAATTTGAAATGACAGATGATAAAACCATATCAACATCTTTGGTACCATCATTATTTTTACCAAAATTACAAAAGATTGCCTAATTCAGAAGAAGAGCAAATTGACATGAAACATCGACCTTATAGAGAACTGATTGGTGGACTTATTTATCTTGCGAATGCGACTCGTCCAGATATAGCTTTTGCAGCTAGCACATTGAGTCAATTCTCTACTAATCCTGGAAGAGTGCACTGGCTATTGGCCAAAAGAGTTCTAAAATACTTAAAAGGAATACTGCATTATACTATTAACTATGTCAAAAGCAAAGATAATCTTATAGCATATACTGACTCAGATTGTCAGGAAGCATCAATGACAGGAAGTCATGTACCGATAACATCATTATACTGGCTAGTGGACCAATCAGCTGAATATCAAAGAAGCAAACATCAGTTGCTCTATCAACTATGCAAGCAGAGCACATGCAGAAATCAGTCGTGAAATTATATATATATAAAGACTTTTGATGCACACGAAATTCAAAAAATTCGTAAAAGACCCAATAACAGTATATTGTGACAATCAAAGTGCAGTACAATTATCTGAAAACACTGTCTTCCACAAGAGAAGTAAACATATTGATATAAGTTATCATTTTGTTAGACAATTAATGGAAAACAAGGAAATAGATGTTCAATATCTAAAAACAGACTTGATGATGGCCAATATATTAATGAAAGCATTAAGTAAATCTAAGCATATCAATTATATTAATATGATGAAGTTGGAAGAAGGCAAGCTTAGCAAAAAATTGCAGAGCACACTTCAATAGGAGGAGTGTTAAGATGACATCAATGAAGTTAACATATTTCAGTGTGCTCATGTGCGGCCTTGATCTAAGACTGTAACCCCTTACTTTTTTGTGCTTTCCCCTCTTCCTGTAGACTATGTCCAGGTGAAACGCTTACCATTGAATGTTTTCCATCCCGTCAAACTGTTTCTACATCCGATATTCTCTGTTATGTATAAGTAATACTTATTAAAATATCCTAACAAAAATAAATTCATTCAAAATCTTTCTTAACAAATGTAAGAAGCATTAAGACCTGGAAGAAATCATTGAAATCCACAAAATTTATACTACTACAGAAATATAATAATAATGTTTTCTATCTTATAAAGCTAACATTTTTTATATATAATACTATTATTAACTATAGAACAAGTTAGAAATTTTTAGAGGAGTTAAAATAAAAGAAAATATAATAATATAATGAAAACATACTTAGATGTTACTTTTATTCATTTAGCTCTGAGGATATTTTGTATTTGGTATATATTTGTCTTAAAATATTTATGAAGGATAATGAAGTATTTTTAAAAAATATTATTTATGATGATGTAGGTCATTTGTATACAAAAGTTTTTCAGCAATTATGAATACATTGTTAAAATATTATTAATAATGATTTTAATATTTATCATTTTTTATTAAAAAAATATTGATAGAAAAATTTTTATATTCATTCTATGATGCAGTCAAGTTTCCCTTATTCATAAAAGCATTCCGAGTAATAGATTCAATTTTTTCTACTAATATTGACAGATTTTTTAATAATTAATTCTCATATATTGGGATTAACATTATGAATATTTTAATAACTGTAATTATATAAGAGAACATATATATATATATTTGTTTCTTTTGTTATTGATTAATTTTATTTACTACATAATCTATATTTGAAACTAGCTCAAATCCTAAAAATAATTTCAAATTTTCAATAAGGAAACAGATAAGAGTATTTCCAGAAATATTGTCAGCTGAACAAATAAAAAAATTAGAACATTTCTTAGACAATATTAATAGTAATACAAATGCAATTGGAATAGACCCATAAAGATATGTCCATATTTTGCATTTAAATATATGTAAGAAAACCAAATAAATATATATAAAGATATCTAGAAGCACTGCAGAAATAAAGTTTTAAATTTGAGCAAAATAGATATACCGCATCTACAATCATTATTATGTAATGAGTTCCAGAGGTATATTTATATATCTATAGAATCTGCAATTTCTATAATAGTTTTCAGAAAATATTCATCTATTTATCAGTTCCAGTATTTCATAGTTTCTATTTAAAATAATTCACATAAAAAATAAAACTAAGTAAAAGCTAAAAAACAGATATATTAACATTAATAAAATGGCAACATTTTCAATCTAATACCAATAGGCCATCATTAATTAAATGCAAACAGTTGTGTTTGATTAATGATCACTTACTGTTTTCAGGTTGAAAACATTATTATTTTATTAACGTATGCATTCATGTAAGTGCTTTGCTGATTTTTATTTTTGTAGAATATAAAATAGATGAGAAGTTATTATTTGAATTAATCTTATCATAATGAATATCAAAAATTATTTATAATTATCATTGATATTCCTTTTTCTAAGTATTGTTTCGTAGCATCTTCTTTTTTGCTGTATAGAATGGCTCTTCTGAAAAAGAACCTGAAGGCAGCTTTCTTGTATGGCATCAGGTCTTTCGACCAGTTGGGGATAAATACTGGCTCATTAGATAGGTTTGCAGAATAATAAAATTGAATGTTATATCATAGTCACTTGTGCTTTTTTCTTACATGTTGTAATTAATATAATAACTACATGTATATTTATTATTTATGACAATAATAATACTATTATGAACCTATAAATTATATGGATTCATATTATTATTATTATTTAATAAAAGTAATTTAACTTTAAAATATTCAAATAAATTTTTGCAAGAAAATACACTGAGAAAAAGGACAGGTTTATAAGAATCAATTATTAAATAATTTCAATATATATTTTAAGATAAATATTAGGCTGAAATCTTAAAAGTATATTTTAAAAAATTAAACTTTTTGAAAGTGGAGCAAATTGGCATAATTTTAACTCATAATTATTATAAACAATTATAAAGATATATCTTCAGAATTGCATTGCAGAATGTCTTATGCAAAAATAAAACAATTTGGTATTTATCTTTCTTATCTTTTAGCATATCAAGCTGTAATTAATAATTGTTACCAATTGAAAAATATATTCAAAATTTATATTCATTAATTTTATAAACTAATGTTAATAAAATTTTATAAAACTTTGATGCTGCTAGAACATTTCAGTATAGAATGAACTACTGGATTTAATAAAATACTATAGAAATATCAATAGTTTAAAAATATTAATAAAACTATAAAACTTTCTTTCAAATAAAAGTTTTAAATTGTAATGAGAAATAAAGCATAAATGTAAGATTGCTTCTTATATTTACACTTTATTTCTCTCAGTATTTAAATTTGTAAAATTAATAATTATAGTTTTAAACTGCCAAAATAAATATGATATTTCCCTCCAACAAAAATATTATAAAATCTGAAGCAAACAAAATCATCCAGGATGTTACTATAGAATACAACAGTCATCTATATTATAATTAGTCAAACGTAGCTGGCTGGAGTTCGCCTTTCTTCTATTTTTCCGACTTAAAATCTTTAATTCATTCACGCTTTTGCTGGCCACCAAAAAGCAAAATGTCGTTAAGCGAGCAATGATAACCGAGGATCTACTGTATAAGGAAAAAAGCTTAAACAGTATTCTACGATTTTTTATGAAATCTTTAATATATTCCAATTGAATTAATTAAATCTATTATAAAATGATAAATTATTATAAAAATAAATTATAATTATTGTAAATTTAATAATGTTTTAATATAATAGAAACTGTTAACGTGTAAAGATTGATATCTGATAATGTTGTAAGTAACAGTCCACAAAATTTTTCTTCCTAACACATCGTAATATTTGGGGATAATCCTCATTGCATTCCAGGAAGAATAAAATAAACAGTCATATTTCAAATTGTTCCAATCTTTAATTTAGTAAATTTCGCTAATATTTCTTTGTGATATTTTCTTTATTTATGGAAGAAAGCTGTACAACAAAAGAAACAAACTTTTTAATCCAAAAATCAATTTTTATTAACTTAGAAATAAAACTGGTTGGTGGTGAAAATTATAGAACGTATTTTTTGACATTATATGCAAAAACTAAATCATATATATAAGTTTATTGTATATGCTTCTACGTGCT
>AYEL01061219.1:0-23185 GCA_000484575.1 Olivierus martensii | reverse complement strand
AGTATTAGCTATAACAGAAAAAGAGTATGAATATAAACATTTTAAGATTAGAATACTATTAAAATTTAATTGACTGAATGCAGATATGAAAAAAATAACATAAATTTGCATTTTATATATAATTAATAATTTTAATTTTCTTCTCCAGAATTTTTACAAATAAAATGTAAATAATGCCAGTTGAACCACCAAAGGTAACTGGCTTGTCTCTAAAAGAAGGCCCTCATGGCACTAAAATTACTATCAGAGGAGAAAATTTGGGCAGATCACAACAAGATCTTATAGGTAATTTTTATTATATAAATTCTTGGACTTTCCTCACAGTCCATAGTCTCTGCATTAATTTCTATTGTTTTTTTAATTATTTTGCTTTCTGTTATTAAGGTTTGACAATATGTGGTGTGAGGAAGTTAACTTGTGATTGCTATATTTTAAGTAAAAATTAGTTATATTCTCACCTGAAGTATAGAAATGTGGAGGGAGTTTGCATAAAACGGAAAAAGGACAGAAATCATAAGGGAAATTTGGGAGTTGGAGAATGAACACCCGTACAAGATAAAGTGTCTTTCTTCAGAATTACTTAAGATTTTCTATATCGATAATATTTTACTTCAGCTCTGTAGTTGGAAGAAAAAAATAAGAAGAGCAGCAAAATAAAATGGAAGATTGAAATTCGATTAACGCGGTAAATTTGTAAATTCGAAATTATATTTTTTATCTGAAATATTTTACTACTCAAAATGTGGACATGTTGATGTAATTATTAAAAATAAATAAATAAATAAATAATTTTCAGTTTATTTTAGAAAAATTCTCTCTACAAAAATATCAGTTAACTTTTAGGAAAATCAGCTAATGTCTCTTTACGGTAGAAAGAACTGTCTTTTTTTATTAGGAATTTCCTAATACATTACTGTTTATTAGGAATTTACGCCAATTAAAATATGCAAAAATAATTTCCAATAATCAGTACCTATCTGTAAATTTTTTGGGTAAATTCCCTAACAAACAAAAGCTGTTCTATAAAAATCCATTCAGCCCTTCTTGCGTTATAACCGTACATACGCTCTCAGGCATTTCAGGTTTATAATATATACAGATATATAGATTATTATTATAGTGTATTATTTCTTATTTTTTAATATTATTTGTTTTGTAATATGTATTGTTATTTTCGTAATTCTCCACACCAGTTTGGACTCTGAGCTCTAGTTATTTATGCGCAATAAATTAGATCTTCGTATTCAATTTATGAATTTGGCCATCTGACAAATTAAGTAAACAAACCGCAAATCGTGATCCCCACATTGATGTTACTTACTCTTTTTACCATCTTTACTGTCCGGAAATTCATTCTCTGCGTCCAACAATAACTGAAGAAAAACTTTTGGTTTCTGGACCTAATCGAATATAATATCACGAATTAAATTTTATAATAAAATTAATATAACAGCATGTGATTCGAAAAATTGAGAAAATTTTTAAAAAAAATTTAATACATTTGAAGAAATGAATTTAAAAATATCAAATATTTTTTTCTTATTTTCTTCACTTTTGAAATAAAGTATTGAATATATTAACGATTTGATATCAGCAGAAAATAGGAAAAAGTACTACAGTCAAACCCCGATAAGACGCTAAAATTCCTTAGGCGAAGATTTTGGCGAATAATCGGAGTTGGCGGTTAGACAGTCAAACCCCGATAAGACGCTAAAATTCCTTAGGCGAAGATTTTGGCGAATAATCGGGGTTGGCGGTTAGCGAAAACCCATGTAGTATAGAAATGAAAATGAACTCCGAATTTATTAAATTTAAGAAAATATAGTATATTTATATTTAGCATTCAAACTTAACATTTCTAAAAAATTGTATAATTTGCAGTATAGTATAATATCATATTATAATATGTATAGTACTATATAGAAAAAATGTCCATGTGCTGTTCTGATCCTCTACTTTTGAGTTCTCTGAAAAACGCAATGTACATAGTTTTACTATACGTTATCCTTATTTGCTCAGTACGCAATACACGATGTAAACGATCTAGTTCTTACTATCTTAAATTTTCTACAACCTAGGTGTGAACGGGCTTAAGAGACACATGATTAACCGAATTTTCCATCTCTCCTACTCGCTGTTTACAAATGAATCCAGAGAACTTTTAATACTGTATATAAAATAATGATGAACTTGGGAATGTAAGTCACCTTACATGCCCCTGGCGGATTAGCGAGGACAAAAACAATACCAAAAGGAATATTTGTTTAGACATTTCTACTGGCCAATGTCGTCTTATAGGGGTTTGCCTATTCCATTAACGTAGGAAGACCTGTTCAGCCAAATTGCTTGGCGGACAGCGAGGGTGGCGGCCTTAACGGAGGGCGTTTACAGTGGCGCCGAGACGGGGAAAGAGGGAACAAATTCCCCGGGCCCTTATAATATTGAGGGGCCCGACCGCTTCCTAAGAATAAGTTTTGGAAAGAAACAAGAGAATTATAAAAAGAGAAGTCTTTTATTATTATATAGATTACTGAGAAGGAGTTCAGGAATATTTGAATTGTTACTCGAAATGCATTTACAGAAAATTAAAAAAAGTTTTTTTAATAGGGCTGCAATATTGTGTGAAAGCTGTGAGTTTATTGGAATTATAAATCAGGACTAAAAAGAGAATTCGACAATATTTCTATTTATACGGTAATATAATTGGTAATGAACTTTGATTTTCGTAGAAATGACATGACAATAAATTTACTATAAAACTATATAATTACTAGGCATTATATACAATGTCTAGGAAAAGTATATGTAATATTAACCATTTCATACTTTGCGTAAAAAAGCCAGGAATTCTTTAACGACATACATCTTTTCTATATAGCAAAACGCATTACTGTTGTTTAATACTCGACAAATTGATATTTCGATCATTATTTTTAAAGGATGGGCGAAAAACGAATCCTGGTAATCCGAGTGGAAAACAAGAATTTAAGGATAATTATTGCCATCCAAAAATCCTGTTATTTACTCTGGTTCCAATAAAATGTTGCCTGCTGAAAACGTTTATTATCTAGATTAATAAATGCATTGCTGTCTTTCTTTGTCAGCCATGCGTTCCATAAAATGGAGAGTTACCTTGAAAATTCGCAGAACGTATATGCTGGCATTTGAATTATAGATAAGGGTAATCCTCGATTTACAAAGCCTCAAATTGCGCAGTTTCAAAATTACAAATTTGTGCCTTTATAGATTTTGTTACTGTTACACACGGTTTATATGAATTTCTACGTTTTTGCTAGAAGCTTCTGTAAATAAATCAAAAGGAACCGTCTGGGGCAGTTTCAAAATTACAAATTTGTGCCTTTATAGATTTTGTTACTGTTACACACGGTTTACATGAATTTCTACGTTTTTGCTAGAAGCTTCTGTAAGTAAATCAAAAGGAACCATCTGAGTTTGTCTTCCTCTGCCAATGAGAAGTGAAAATTTGAATGAAAATTTCCAAAAAATGACCAGCGACTTATCAAACGACGTTTAGTATGCTTCGATAAAAGAGAAGACAACAGGATAACTAACGGAATTAGATTTATTTATGGTCTTCTACATAGTCCTTAGATGAAAGAATGAACAAACATAATTATCAGCCTAAAGCGTCCTTAAGATCTGTATAAAAAGAAACAAAAATTTGCTTAAACTCAGACAATCGATGAAAAAAATGAGTGATACGTGGAGTGGAGGGTAGAGATCGTCAGAGGTGGAAAAGGTTTGTATAGCTTTAAGTCTTGTACCTTCGTCGACAACAATGATAATTAACAATGCTGAAAATTTTAAGCGTTCTTATTTTGGTATATCCCTGTTTCGGCATCAAAAATGCCTCATACATAAGGTTGGGTTAGGTTAGTTAAGCCGCCATATCTCACGAGGATACTCTGTATCTGGCGGTGTCTACTTATAGAACCCGTCAGGGGCTGGCCAACACCCATAAGTTAACCCATAATAAAAAGATGGTTGAAGAATGAGGTTCAACGGGCCGGGCTCGGACCTTTCTAGAAAAACTGAAGGCGTGGGACCCGGATTTCAACAAGCTAAGGTTCTTTTTGACAAAATTAAAGAGGGAAATGGTAGCAACTAAGTATTTTTCTGTAATAATAGATTGGTTCTAGATTTAAATTTGCTCTCCAAAATTTAGAAAGTTAAATTGTCTGAGGAAGCTATATGTATCGATACTGCAGTAACAGATTCGTATCAGACCGAATTTCAACGAATTATAAATGAAATTTCATACAGACCTGATGCAGTTTTAAATATGGACAAAACAGGACTATTTTGAAAGAAGATGTCTTCTCGGTCCTACTTCACCCGTGAAGAAGCAGAATTTTTGGTTTTAAGACTACAAAAGATCGTTTGTCTTTGCTTCTGGGTAACAATGCATCAGAATCATTTAAACCGAAGGTAATGTTAGTGTACCATTCGGAAACACCACGGGTAATGAAAGGAATTGGGAAAGACGCCAAATCAAAACCGAACCCCAGCATACTATTTGTATTATAATATAGTCTATCAGTTAAACTTTAAAAATATAATTATATATTAGCCAAAAATCCTCGTACTAAATCTGTTAAGAGTAGAATTATATAAGAAAATTATAAATAATTTTTAATGAATAATAATATATTTTTAAATATAAATTCGACATGAAGTTTGGGATTAATAATGGCATTCTGTAAATCATAAGAATATAATTCAGTTTTTTCAGATTTCTAATTACAGATAATAGTAAACAATTTGTGTCCGTAATGCACTTCAATTATAAATAAATAAATAATTATACTTGATTTGATGGGTGATATTTTGACAAATTTTCCAAAATATTTACAATGTAAGATATTTCATTCAATTTATGTTGACATATTTCATATTGTCTAGTTCTATGGTGGTCTTCTGTATAATAAATGAAATCAAATTAAGTAACTTTAATCTTACAATGAATGCTAAAAATAATTAAACTAAATAAAAAAAACATTGCATTGCTTATCACCTTGGAAGATCCGGCTTCAAATCCGAGTCCAAATCTCTAGTTTATCTAATGGCGGCCACTTTTAGAGCTCACTGAAGGCTAACCAGCAGTCATGACGAGATCGACCGGATGGCTGAAGGATGGTGTTCAATGGGCCGATCCCGGCCCCTCCTGAAAAAATGGAGATGTGGGACCCGGGTTTGAACCCGGATCCTCCAGGTCACCAGAGGGACAGCGTTTTTACAGTTTGCTGTTTACTGTGTTATTATTATTATTTTATACTGTATCGCACGGTGAAATGTATTCGCACTTATAACTTACAAACAAAGGTATGTGCAAAGTATTATATGCTTATTCATTATCGGAAAAATAAACACATGAGAAATATTTTTTATTATTGAATAAAAATAGGGCCTACAATATATTAATATTACTTTTATTGAAATATTGCATATTCAATTATGTTACATAAAATATGCATATTTTATCAATCTCTGCGTACAAGTTTGAGAAACAGATTTTGCGGACGGTGAATACCTCTGGTAGGAGCAAACTCAGGTTCTTCCTAAAACAACATATTTGTTAAATTTATTTTCTTCTAATTTAAAATTAATATAAAATTACTTCACCTTGGTATTAACTCCCGGTTTAAATCCGATATATTTTAATGCTTTCACTAAACCGATTTTTATTTCCGTCATGGCGAATCTCCTTCCTAAACACATTCTTGGTCCAATGCCAAATGGAAGATTAGTAAATGGAAGAATTGTGTCTTTATTTTCTGGCATAAACCTGAAAAAAAAATTGGAATATTTGTTTTTTGAGATAACAGTTATGATAAGTTATGAATTTCACTTGCCTATCAGGATTGAATTTGTTTGGTTCAGGGAAGTATTGGGGATCATGATTGAGAGCGTAAACGGGCACGGCGATCAATGTAGATTTTGGAATGACAATTCCTGTATCTCCTAGTTTATAATCTTCTTTGCAAAGTCGTTCTAACCTATTTAATAAATCTTTAAAGTTTAAATATATATTTATACATATATCTAATTTTAGTGAAGATACCTCGGAGCGGGTGAATAATATCGAACCGTTTCTTGTATGACAGCATCCAAATATTTCATTTCAGCAACCGTATCGAAATCTATTTCTTCCTGAAATACAATTTACGTTATAAATGTTAACAATTAAAAGATTTTAATTAATAAGGAAAATATAGAATTGCAACTTCACTTTATCTTTTACTGTTTCATCAATTTCTTTAATGAGTTTCTCCTGTATTTCTGGTCTTACTGCCAGTTGGTGAGCTACGAATGATAATATTGCCTTTGTTGGGAAATATCCAGCAATATAGAAAAATATACATTGAGCTACAATATCATCTAGATCCAGTTCTATAAAATATAAATCTGTTTCAAGCTACAGTATACAGTATTTGTTTATTGTTTGTATGTTGGTATTGCGAAAGAAAGTATAAATAAATAAATAATGATTAAAGTAAACATTTAATGCTAAATTTATCAACTTTGTTACTCATATAATGCAAAAATTCGTATTGTGCTAAATCAAAATAAACATTTAATGCTAAATTTATCGACTTTGTTACTCATATAACGCAAAAATTCGTATTTATGTGCTAAATTATCCCAAAGCGAAAAAAGGATGGCTCAGATGGCCATTATCCTCAATCGTGGACAAATTTCTGTTCCCCAGAGGTGTCCGCTATTGAGAGGTTTCACTGTAGTATTATAAGATTAAATCTCAATAGTATATTTCCACTCATTTATATGAGTGGGGAATTTCTAGTATTTATTTATTTTGAAACTTTTAAAGCATTTATCATTCATCAAATCAATATTTCCAAAATGGATTTTTTAATGCATTATTTAAGTTAAAGTAAGTCTCTGTTTCAATTAATAAATATAAATGAAGTACACTTCTGTTGGCTTAAATTACATATTAAAAAAATAATCAGATTTGGTATTTGATTTAAATTACTAAGGACCTTTAAAAAATATTAAAGCATGTAAAAAACAATCTGCATTTATTTGTAATTTGTTTTAATTTTGTAATTTGCTAAGTTCTTTTATTATTTATAAAGAAAAATAAAAATTCTTTAATATCAAGAAATTGAAATGGATGAATGAAATTTGATATTTTTACATGTTTAAAAATATATATCTTTGCATCTCTTTGCTTCTGCACTACTGTAAAATAATAAATTCCAAAACTAGCACAAGATTGTAGAAATTACTTTATTTGACAAACACTTTCAACCTTATTTGGTTTTGAACCCTCATTAGATCTAATATTATAAGAGTAGATCTGATGATAATCCTGAAGGAGGGTTGAAAATGTTTGTCAAATAAAGTAATTTCTGTATTCTTGTGCTAGTTTTTGAATTTACTGTTTAAAAAAATGTCAAATATAGACAGAAATTTTAAAATTACCAAAAATAAAGCCAGAAATAAAACTATTATATATACTCATGTATAAACAGAACCCCCTACTTCACAGTTTGAAAACTAATAAAAATTTGAAACCCAACTTTCAAGTTTTAGAACAATGTAGCATTCATTAAAATAAATACTGTTAATTATTTTTTTTATAATTTAAAAAATTTCCTAAATCCATTTCACTGTTGGAATAAATAAAATTACTTAAACAAAATTCCAGACTTGTAGCATTAAAATGTTGCAATGTGATATGAAAAGAAAGCTAAATGGAGAACAAGACACAAGTTGTGGCATTGCTTTTTTATACAATATGATTTTATTAAAGTTGTTCTGAAGAAAATATCAAAGAAATATTAAAAATTTCCATTATTTCTAAGTTCCACAACAAAAATATTTAACAAAGTTTAAATGATAAAAAATCAAAACTTGTAATGAAAATTCTGTTGCAACTAACAGGAGTTGAAAGCCAATCAGCACACATGCAATCATCAGAATCATAAATCTGATGTCTGATATCAGCTGCAAAATAATCATCCTATGTTTTCCAAATGATCAGAACTATTTGAAAGTACACAAATTGTCAATCAGAAACATCAGCTATTTCTATTTAATATTGATTGATGATATGAACATCAGCAGTAGCTATATTCAGGGTGATTCAAAATGAATATAGCGATTACAAACGGCTGTAACTATTTAATCGAAAAGAATTTATCGATAAGAATTACACAGAATGTAGAAGGAAGTTCAATATTTCGTTCATTTTGGCGCATGCGCAATGAATTTAAAATGGCGGATCCTGTACAGAAAGCATTCTGTATGTTAGAATTTAACAAGTGTTGTTCTGTCATCACAGTGCAGAGAAGATTTCATCAGCAGTACAGTCAATCACCTCCAAATGACAACAGCGTACGCAGATGGCATAAGATGTTTGAACAAAAATGCACATTTCTAGTGTGCTTGCGTTGGTGACTCCAGATATGCTTCAGAATGTATGGCATGAAATGGACTACCACTTAGATGTTGTTCGTGATACCAAGGAGAGTCACACAGAACATTTATGAAGTATGTAAACAAAATTTTGAACTTCCTTCTACACTCTGTGTAATTCTTATCGATAAATTCTTTTCGATTAAATAGTTATAGCCGTCTGTAATTGCTATATTCATTTTGAATCACCCTGTATATTCATCAAAAAAGACTGATCTACACTTTCTCAATGTTATTTATGAAGCATCCAGTAAATTAATCTTTTCGAAGTTATTAAAATATGGATATTCAGATGCATCCACATATTTTTAATGATATAATCAAGAAGAAATAGGCATTTTTATAAATAAATATGAAGCATCCAATTGCTGCCATGAGACATGCTACTATCACAAAGAGGACACAACATTATTACTTTATGTATTTTTGATTGTAGGACACAACATTATTACTTTATGTATTTTTGATTGTATTTGTACAGTACCCAATATAAATAGTTCTCAACTTACAACTGCCTTTACTTATAACTATTCATATTAACAATGATAATATAATTGAAAAAAATCTGTGTTTGGTCAATGCAATTCCAGGATTTGAGTCCTGACCCAATAATATGATATATAGAAATCGTCCTTTTTTGTGTCTGGTTCTTGTAGTTTTGTATTTATTATGCTTATTAAGTTAATATATAGTATCATAGTAAACATTAGTAGTGAAAAAACCATAAATTTTTGGGATTTTTGACTTCTGAATTATGTTGACAGAGTTCAAATCTCCTCATAAGTCAAGGACTATGTGTATTTAAATACCTATAAAAATATTTAATTTTATATATAATCATGCATATTCACATATTTTTAACAAATAAAATAAAATAAAAAAACCAGCTGGTACAAAGGTGAATGGAAACACAGCATAACAGAGTCAGAAAATTTTATCATTTTACAAAAAAAATTTTCCAATTTTTCATTACTTCATGTATACAGTAGTTTACTTCAAAATTTTTATCCAGGAAAAATTCTTGACTTATACACCAATATATATGGTAACTTAGGATCAAGAAGAAATTAATTCACCAGAAGTATTTCTGACCAGCATTCCCCAACACAAACTGATAAAAAGAAGAAAGAAAGATATTACATACAAACTAGAGGTTTTCAGATGGGATGTCCAATTACTGATCTGTTGACCAAAGTTTTAATGTGAAAGGTAGAAGAAAAGTCTTGTTGAAGATCTCTAGCTGTGTTAAATTGCATATCTAGTATGTAGACACTATTTTTATGATATTTGTTATGATATCAGACAACAAACATTTTATCCCTACATTAGGAGAATTAACAACAATCCTTACAATTTCAAAGCAAAATTACAGCAGTCAGACAAAACAAGTGCATTTTTTTGGATGTATGAGTTAACAAAGATACTGATGATTATTTATAAATTATAGAAAACTGATTTGCATTTTTTCCATCATTCATAATAAATCCTTTGAAGGAAAAAAGCATAACAATTTCAGTGTTTGTGCATTAATTTAGAGAGCCTATTGAATATTTCTAATTTGAGGATTTTTTTTAATTGATAGAAAAAGAATTAAAAATTATCAAAAAGGCATATATTGTACATGAATACATGTTATCCAGAGTTTATAAGATGGCTTTCAAAATTAAGAATTAATTTTTGTGACATGAATAAGTTTAAACAGAAAAGTGAGGATATAAGATATTGTTATTATAGAGCATATATAAGCAATTTAGCATTTTACAAGCAGCAGAAACCAAAAACTACAGTATGTTTTAAGCAGTTACAAATGAGGATATAAGATATTGTTATTATAGAGCATATATAAGCAATTTAGCATTTTACAAGCTGCAGAAACCAAAAACTACAGTATGTTTTAAGCAGTTACAAAACAACAACAAAAAAAAAAACATACCAGAATAGGAAAGGAATGGAATTTATAGAATACTGCCAAAGAATATGTAACAGCATCATCAAATATTATACAGAGGACCATGTGCTGACTGAAAGATAACATCTGCCATATGTTGTGCAGACCAAAGTTGAACAGAGACAATACTTCTTTGCTTGGCAAAATACAATAAAGACTGTGACATCATATGGAACAATGCCAAAATTGTTACTGATAAGCATAGTTATTATAAAATTAATTTATTTATAACTTAATATATGGTAATGCATTAGCATCTACATGCCAAAATTGTTACTGATAAGCATAGTTATTATAAAATTAATTTATTTATAACTTAATGTAGATGCTAATGCATTACCATATATTATCAATCTAAACAAAATCTCAAAATAAGAAATACTTTAAAGAGAGTTAACTACTATAACTGAACATTAAAATTAGAATATAAGCAAATATTAGTAGTAAAATCATTGTTTTTAAGATATTAAAATTAGAAATTGTAAAAGAAAAAAAATCATGTTAGAAATAATGTTTTTTTTTCAATAATTATAGTGACAAGACCTTTCATGAAAGTAAAATTTATAATATTTAATTGAAATATTCTATTAAATCAGAATGGGTAAAGCATCAATTCCCTGTAAGATCATCAGATTACATCATCTATTAATCCATTAAATCCAAAGCATTAAAAAACATATTTTTTTGAGATTTTTTTAATTATATACTGAACAATATGGGTAAAATGAAATGAAAAAAATTTTGTAAAAAATTCCAATATGAATATAATAAGATCAGATGGGATACACAGATGCACCTTTGGGTAGTATAATAATACTGCTATGAACTGATAAATCTTATTTTATTTAATTTTATGAAAGAACACAATTTAGATGTAATCTAAATTGAAATTGTAAGAATGTAAACATTACATACATTGCATGTTTACATAGATACATACATAGATTATATATATATATATACTCTATATATTAGTGACTTCAACTCAATTAATAATTGAACATTCATAACTAAACTGACATCATTAGGAAGATTTTATGAAAAATTTTCAGTGAGTGGAATATCCCTCTACTTGTGAAGTAAAATTCTGTGTTTGGTCAATGCAAATATATCCCTCTACTACTTTTATCACTTCAGTGTTAATTTTTAGCTCTTCTCTTTCCCATTCCTGTATTTATGTACCTTCAGATCTGAAAAACGATAGATCTAATGACAACTAATTTTATTTGAGACATTTAGCTATCATTATCAATATTATATATTTTCCAGTCCTTTACCACATATCTATGGAAAATCTTAGCAATATCATCTATAATCAGATCATCATCTAAATTATCCTCATCAGTAAACATATCAATTGCTGAAAAATGAGAATTGCATCAAATTCTTCATTGCATAAATTTTCAGTAACTTCAAGAAGTTCTTTGAGTTGACAAAGTACAGAATGGGCTATAAGTCATGTTATACCTCATTTATTTCATAAGTACAACAGATATTGTCATTTTCTTTATATCATAACATATTCTGGACATACCATGTTCAATATCAGTATGAAAACCATCATTATCATAATACAACTGAATACGACACCATGTTTGGCGAGAAGTTTTGAAGTGGCAGGTATGCCTCTTCTATTCATTCAAACGAAGATATGCTTCAACAATGGCTCTCTATCTATAGCTCAGGACAATTGGAATAGCAAGTACCATAATCTTGCAACAAGATGGAGTTCCTGAACATTTTGCTAACAGAATTTGAGAATGCCTTAATGAACTGTTTTCAAACAAATGGATTGGGTGTAGATCAGAAGAAGCACAGGCTCCTCTGATGTGGCCAAGAACTTTGTCTTGTCCACTCCAGGCAATACTTTGTGAGGATTTCATTAAGGATAAAATCAGTCAAGAGCACACTACCAAACTGTGGGCTGCTGTGGCAAGCATTCAGAAGTATCATAGAAGACTTTTTCCACAAAACTTCTTGCTGAATATGGCATCGTAATCAGTTGTGTTACGATAACAATGGTGTTCATATTGATATTCTAGACACATAATGTTCAATACACATTATGATATAAAGCAAATGACAAGATCTGTTATACTTATAAAATAAATTAGGTATAACAACTTATGGCCCACTCTTTATTATAAATCATCACTTATAATAATTGTATCTTAATATTATTTATTGTACATGATGCTAAATAATAATCAAGAGAACTACTACAGTAAATAAAGAATATCATAATTTAATTTCTTACCAATACAGGAGGTTCCAAACTTATAATAGTGATGCATTCAAAACTTTTGATTGTAGTTTGAATCTGTCATAACTCAGAACACAATTTTCTATAAGTGCAATGTTATAAATGGAAACTACATTTTCCCTATTATCAGAACTGAAGATATTCATTATATTTTTAAAAAATTGTAGCTTACAGTAATATTGATAAATGCTGTTTATTTTTTAAAATGAGGAAATTCTATATTTTGTGCCTACTAGCATTTTATAGAGATAAAACTAAAGAAAACACAATGTAAAAATAAAGATGGAATGTTTAAGTTATTTTCTGTGTTCCAAGTTTCTAGCAGTGGCTGCATGATAAAACAGTCATTTACTATCTTGAAGAATCCAAGTTCAATTCTGGATCTCATGTCATAAAATAATCTATGATATATGATTCAGCCAGACTTGTCAAATCTCATCCTTCAACTTTCCAATTGATCTCATGGGAGATGCTGAACAGTCTATGGAAGAGTCTTTAAAAATGGCCGCTGCCAAAAGTGTCTGTTAGCTAATGGCTTAATTTAAATTAACCTAACTAAGTTTCTAGCAAATACTGTAAAGCAATTATTTTTTAATACCTCTTCCCAATCATTGGCCAACTATTACATAATGGTATTCAATCCAGACCGAACTATAAACTGCTCAAATCTGTGATAGAACCAGTAGGATTTTACAGTAATTTATGCCCAGGTGAGATCCAGAAACATGGTATTCAATTCTATGCTTCCATGCATTTGGAATGAATTTAAATGGGTTGAGCCTGGATATCTAAAAAATATGGAGATATGAAACCTGAAATTAACTATGAATATTGCAAGGTGGAAATACAACACGTTTTTATTCTGGTGACAACTTGGCCATCATTATTGGAAAATCATCATCAGTAGCTGCTGTAAGCTTGAATTTACATCATAAAAATAATCACTATCATAAATACAGATTGTTGCAATTCAGACTGTCATTAGTTGGGGGACTCCTGTATTTACTTTTATTAAAAGAGATAGAGGGCATACTCAGTGATTTAACCTTGGTATAATGAAAGATCATGTGAAAATAGTATAGAATGAGGAAAAGGAAAGAGGCAAATTCTGTCAGAAGAATTGTAGTAAGGAATTAATAGAGAGAAAAGATAACTCTTTACTGGTCTCTTATGATATATAGGTTACATAGTGAATGAATTCTGTCCCTCATCTACAGGGTAAATATTTTACTGCTTTTTATCACTTAACAATACACTGCATAAACATCAAAGTGGCATATATAAAAAATATGTTAACAAAGAAGTGTATAGGCTAACCATGGGTTACATATACTATACATGAAAAGTTCCAAAGATGCATCATTCAAAACATATTTCTGATAAAACCCTAACTGAAATCCCAGTTTTTCCAACACAGACTAACTCTATTATCATATTTTCAATTATATACATTGATCTAAACCTATTTGTAAATTGGTCTTATGTTATATAAATCAAAATGTCTACCAAAAACATGAATTTCAGCATATTTAAAAAATAAGATAGTATATACTGATTTTTTATATTTGAAGAAAAGAATTGTTTTAATATAAAAAACACTCACTAAAATGTAATGGGAAAATAGAAATCATGTCGATTAACAAATTCTGATTAAAAAAAATAATGGTGCATTTATGTACCTTTGGGACTTAATGGGTTTAATTAATCATAACATTCAAAATCAGTTTCAAAATGACAACACTCATAAAAACATTGTCAAATGATAAGATGCTTAATGCAATTAAATTTTTGTACATAAGGGCACAAAACCAATTAAAATTCATTGCCAACTAGAGGATATGTATACAGGCAATGTACTGTTATGGAAATAGGTTTGGGTTTAGTACAATGCCTTTGATGATAACAGAACAATATTAAAAATGAGTAGTGACCGACTACCCAAGCATATCCACTACAGATGCAATGTTTGTTGCAATGAAGACCTGATTCTAAAAGACAAATACATCATACTTACTGATATTATAAATGAGTACAGCATCTCATTGGTATCATACTACAAAGTGCATGAATAACTAGTTCATAGAAAAGTATGTCTGCTAGATACTGAGGTAAAATCATAGATGAACTAAAATAGGATTCTCTTCTACATTTAATACTTTATCATGAGGAAAGAATGCAGTTCCTGCATCACACTATTACTGGGACAAAATGTGAGAGCATTTTGTGGCACTACAGTCAAAGCAAATAACCATGGAAGCACTCATCATCTCTTTCTCCAAAGAAATTCAAAAGAAATTAATCAGCAAAGAAACAGGATTCTGGAACCCTTTGTGTTGATTTTCTCAAATCAATGGGACATAATGACTTATTCTCAGTTGTGACAAATCATTAAGCAACAATAACGTAGATAACTGTACCAAGACATCATCTTGCTGCACACTAACATAAAATCACATATTGCCCATTGCACTTATGAATTCTTAGAATATTATATGCAGGAGATCTAAATCACCTATCTTACAGTCTTACAGAATGGATTTCCATCTGATGATGAAGTTCAGAAAGATGTCCTAACTCCAGGTTCTTGACATTAATTTCTTCTATGCAAAGATTGATGTATTGTTCAATTAATGGAACAATACTTCGATAATTCTTAGAGAATGAGATTATGTGAAAAATAATGTGTGTTGGACTATATTATCACTTATAACTACAGTCAAACCCCGATAAGACGCCCCCTGTTAAGCCGCCACCCTCTCTGACTGCCAAATTTCTTAGTATGGAGCAAGAAATATTTCATTATCTTATATTCCAAAAAAAATATTTGTTTAGATGTTTCTACTGGCAGATGGTGTCTTATTGGAATTTGCCTATTCTATTAACATAGGGAAGATTCGTTCCGCCAAATTTCTTGGTGGAACAAATTTTCCCTATGTTAATAGTCCTCGTTAATCCGCCAGGAGCATGTAAGGTGTCTTGCATCCCAAAGTTCATCAGTACTGTATATCCAATCATAAATCAACATTTACTAAGGGGATTTACACAATCCTAATCCAGCCAAACTTCCCCTAGCAGTTTATTTTTGAATTTAGTTAAAATTAAAGTTTAATTATTAAATAACAGATGGCACCATCTTAACCTAAATTTAAATAAATAATTATTAATCTAATAGATGATGGCACCGTAGCATAAATTAAAAATTATTATTAATTTGGCAGTTATTCAAAAATAAACTGCTAGGGGAAGTTTGGCTGGATTAGGATTATTTGGAGTACTGTATATACAGTATTAAAACTTTCTGGATTCATTTGTAATCAGCAGGTGGGGGAGGCTCGGCAGGATTGGCCATGTGGAAATGCTTCAGCTTTCCACTCTGGAGGACCCAGGTTTGAGTCTTGGTCCCACCTCTTGAAAATATTTATCATGCGGTCCGAGCCCAGCCTGTCAATCCCTTCCTCCACAATTCGGCTGACCCCTCCGCAGGGGTGGGCAGCCTGTGGAAGGGCTTGTTTCGCCCCATCACATAGTATTCTTCCAGAATGAAGTGTGGCGTCATCTACTGAAAAAAAAAATAGTGGGTGTCTTTTTGTGTCTTTTTAAGCCTGCTTCATACCTAGATTATAGAAAATTTAAGATTGTAAGAACCAAATTGTTTCCATCATTTATTGCATACCAAGCAAATAAGGTACTGTACAGTAAACTGTGTACATTGTGTTTAACAGAGAACTCAAAGAAGAGGATCAGAATAGCAGATGGACAAGTTTTCTATATAATACTGCACATATAAGATATGTATACTATATTGTAAAGTACACAGTTTTTTAAAAATGTTAAAGATTGGATGTTAAGAGTGTCTGGATGCTGAATATAAATGTACTATAGTATTTGTACATATATGGTATGTTTACTACACTGTAAAATATACAGGTTTTTAGAAATTATAAGTTTGGATGCTAAATATAAATGTACTGAATTTTATTAAATTTAATAAATTCAGAGTTTATTTTCATTTCTATACTATACATGTTTTCAATAAACTGCCAATCCCTATTAGCCGCCAAAAACCTAACAGATGGTGGCACCTTATCGGGGTCTGACAGTATATATGTGAATAAATGTACTCACGTGAGAAATTTATTATTTTGTTTATTAAAACACTTTTATAATTATCCTATTACATAACATTAATAAAAATGCCTGAAAATAATGTTTTCAAGTTTAAATTTAGACTGAACCAATTCCAAATTCCAATATAATGATAGGAATGGTTTTGTATTTGCAAAATTTATATAAAAAATAGTCAAATAATAATAATGAGTATAAAAAAAATAAGAAAATAAAGTTTATCCTAACTTCTGTAAAAAATAAGCAGGCAAAAATAAACTTCTGTAAAAATAAATATTTCATTATCTTAAAATAATGATAATTGTATGCATGTGATTAATTTTAATTTTCAAATTATTATAGCCACTTAGTTAAAGCATATCTTGAATTGCAAAAAAAATAATTCATTTTTTAAAAGAATGGAAATTTAAAAATTAATCTTGATTTCATCAACAATTTTTCTTTCAAATTTTTTTCAAAATATATGACGTTTTATGAAATTATGTTTATCATCATCATCTTTCTTATCTGTAGTTGCTCTTTCCCTAGTCACAACACTTAAAAATATGGAAAATTTCTCATTTAAAATCAGTTTTCATGTAAATTATGTAAAAAACTTATTCTATATTAGTTGACAAACTTGCCTAATTAGATGATACTTATCAATTTTTATTAGAACTACAATCTTAAAAAGTCTTATGAACTATCTTAGTAGAATATGCCATTGAATCAAAACATCACCTCAGATATACTAAGAGGAAAACACAGCTCAATGGCAGGAAATGTTAAATCTCTAAAAAGAAAGAATGAAATTACACTGAAAATACTGTAAAAGTGCTTTCGGCTTTATTAGCCCATTTCAGTTACAGATAAATGTTTGAATTTATCTGTAACTGAAATGGGCTAATAAAGCCGAAAGTGCTTTTATAGTATTTTCAGTGTAATTTCATTCTTTCTTTTTTGAGATTTAATGTTTCCTGCCATTGAGCTATGTTTTTCTCTTAGTCAATACATTTCGGCTGTAGTATTCTGAACTTTACCTCAGATATAACTGGTAATCAGTTGACTTAATCATGAACAATAGAAACAAATGTATTGGATGCAAGAGAATGGCATTTACTATATAGCATGCTCACAAATGATTATTTTATCTATTTTATACAAATATTTGTGTTAATTTTATAACTATAGTATTTTGTTACTGTTATTTTTTTTCATCCCTCAAAATAGTGCATTTTTATAGCTTTAAGAACATTTTGTTTTAATTAACTATTATTATTTATATAGTTTACACTTCATGTTCACATATGGTCTTACCTTAAATGTTAGACTGCAAAACTAGAGTAAAATAATTAATATTCTTATTTTTAAATAAATAGAAATGTGTGTGATCATAAATAAAATATAATCAAATCTACAGCAATTTTTTAAATGTCATGAATTATGAATACTTATAACTTTTCCAATTTAACACTAATCAGAATTAAGCGATTAATTTTGATTCCATTTCACATATAAAGTTAATTTTATCTATAATTGTAAACTTAATACAATGAAGTTAGAAAATTAATTATAAAAACTATGAAAGATTGCATATATAAAAATAAATATTATATTACTAATGTATTGTCATATATGAAGGTTAGTGCCCTATTAATCTCAAATTACTATATTTGAATTATTTTTCTTATAGATACAACCTTTCAAACAAAATTTAATATTGTATATATAGTGTGTTTCATAAATCTAGTCCAGCAGGCAGATATATATATATATATATATTTACACACACACACACACACACACACACATATATATATATATATACAACATTTAACAATGGAGAGTTAAATTCTCAAATAAAAATAGGAACTACTGTAAATTAATAATGAACAAGTCAAACTTCCCCTGGCTGATAAAGGTTTAAGTTATATTTTAGAATAATAAAATATTTTTCTAAATATAATTTAAAACTTATCCGCCAGGGGAAGTTTGGCTTGTTCATTATTAATTTGCAAAATGGTTTATCCCCTGTACGTTAGTTGTTTATAAAGGAACTACTGTTTTATATCTTCTCATATTGAATAAATAATCTACTGTTCAAATATATTTGAAACTTATGATGATTAAGAATGTTGTAGATAAGTTAAGATCTATATAAAAAGATTACTGACTTTTGTTATTTTTTTATCTTATTTAATTTAATTTATAAATGCAGATATTCCCTAGTTTATGCAAATAATTGGGACCAAATTTGTTTATTGATTTACATAACACATATTTGCATAAATCCCATAACATAAGTTTTGCATAAATTGAAAAAAATACATTTTTTAACTTAAAAATTGTTTATGCAACTTATGCAAAAATTCTGAATCAAAAGTTTCCAGACTAAGTAGACTATGATGAATGTAACTTCATGACATTATGCCATCATATTGTCCTGACTAAAAGGAAGACATCATCACATGGAACAATATAGTGCCAGTAATATTATAATTAAAAAATTAACAAACAATATACAAAACAAATAAATCAAGTAGCATTACTTTTAAATGTTGTGAACCAACATATATTCTTAAGCATCATAAGTTTCAAAATTATATACCTATATATACTACACATCTAAAACATCTCTTGATCTAACACCATAGAAACATTAAAAAACAATTTCAGAGCATTTATTTTTTCTGGATTTAATGATCCTAACCATTGGACACATTGCTTCTTAGTAGTTTCATAGTTTATTTTCATCAGGAAATCATCTGCTGTACTATATTTAAAAATTAAATAAATATATATATATATTCTCTTTGAGACTAAATTTACAGGACACACTATATATATATTTTTTATATCAAAATTTATATAATGAAAATCAGGAATTATCTTTTGAATATAAAAATTGTTTAAATTAGATTTACCATTTTTCTTTTAAGTATCAATTTGTAAATTCTTTTAAATCACAAAAAAATTATGCAATTCTGATTGAATTATATAGCCAATATATATACAGACTGTCCTTGATTTACATTTGAGGTTATGTTTTGATAATAACCCAATCATATATCTGATTGAATTATATAGCCAATATATATACAGACTGTCCTTGATTTACATTTGAGGTTATATTTAGATAATAACCCAATCATATATTGAAAATATTATATGTTGAAAATAACCCATAATATTAACCCATATATGTTGAAATACCCATAATTTAAATGATTCAGTATTCCATTTAATATTAATATTAAATGGAAAACTGAATCGTTTAGGATAGCGTAATCATCTAGATTTGACCCCAGGTCCTCAAGGTTATAAAATAATCTGAAATTGAACTCATGCACCAAGGTATAAAATCATCCAGAACTGAACCCATATCCCAAGATGGTAAGCAATTACATTACTGCATTTTTAATAAAACAAAAAAGTATTTTTAGTCAATATGCTATGACTACAGCCAAGTTTGGAATATTTTAAGTGCAATCATAAAACTGGAATATCATAAGTCAAATGATCGTAAGTTGAGGATTGTATATTAGTCCTCATATACAAATAATGAATATCAAAACATTCAATATTCATATTAAAATTTGGATTTTAAATCAAACAATAAGAAATCAGTCAGTCAGATCTAAATCCAGAATTTCACAAATCATTTTAAATAGTCAATTATTACAAAAGTTCACTTTTATTTAAAATTTTATAATTGTTTTTTATGTATTGTAAAATCAAAAATAAAGAATTACTGTATATATATACATATATATGTTTAATTTTTTTAAAAATCATTTAGATTATCCTATTCATTAACTAGCAATGATTTCAAGTAATTAATTGCTATTCTTTAGTTACCATACATTAAAAATTTCACATTGTAAGCATATTGTACAGTAGCTAAAATAATAACTTCCTTAAAGTATTAGTAGTTAACAATCAGTGCAATATGAAGAATTTTTTGATTCTAAATAAAATAATGATAATTCTTAAAATAATATTTGACTTTATAAGTTACTTAAGTTTTAAATTTAAATTAGACATCAGATTTTTGCCAGTTTGCTAGCTTTCATATTTAGATACAAACTATAGATATACTGTATATCTAAAACATCTCTTGATCTAACACCATAGAAACATTAAAAGGAAAAAAATTCAAAGAGCATTTATTTTTCTGGATTTAATGATCTTAACCATGCATAAATTGCTTCATAGTAGTTTCATAGTTTATTTTCATCAGGAAATCATCTGCTATACTATATTAAAAAATTAAATAAAAATTATTATATAATAAATTTTTTATTAAAATAAAATATATAAATTTAAAAAAAATATTAAAATAAAATATATAAATTTATTTGAAATATCATCATCTTAATAAATTCCACTAAAGTTTTTTAATTTTAATTCATTAAAATAAATTAAATAGATTCATAAAATAATAAAAGCAAATACTAGTAGTAATGACTTCCCAAGTTTATGAGTTTTCTTCAAATATGAAGTATCAAAAAAAATTGAAAATAAGAACCTTAATTGCAATAATTAAATGCTACATATTCATAAAGTGACCAGATGTCCCAGATTATGCAGGATTGTCCCAGATTTGAGTTGTTTGTCCCGCAATGAAAACATTTTCGTAATGGCACAAAATTGCCATTTCCTCTACTTCATACTAGACGACGCTATTATTATCAACTGACAACAAATGTTTCTACTTGTATGTGACAAATATTGAAGATGATAAAAATACTATTGTGGAGGTTGTTATAAAAACAGCTGATTTAAAATTCAAATTAAAAGAAAGAATGGATATGCAGTATATACAATTCACTGTATGTCATTAATACAAAGTAGATAGAAACATTTAATCACTTTGATATGAACAACATACCATTCAGGAATATTAAGAAAGTAATTGAATTTGCATTATGATTACCAGGCATCACTGGTGTTATGGAAAGTTTTTTCATGATGAATAAGTTTGAAATTTTATATTATTTCAAGTAATGAAGATTTATTAAAAATTCACTCTGACAAGGGGAGGTTCAGACATTCGGGTCACCGATTTTTTTTTTGAAATTTTGCATACTTGTAGTAGTCCCCTAGGACAATATAATGTGTGTGCAATAAAGTGCACTACTCAAGTATTGTGGAGAAAATCGCACGAGAAGTTTCATATTGAGTTAATATATTCTAAAATTTAATGAACTTTCGAATGTCTCAGTAGCGTAGTGGTTGAAGATTGGCTTTCATAATTGCTTGATCCCTGGTTCAATTTTTAGCTTTGACAGATTTGCTTTTTTAATTGCGTGATCGCTCGTTCAATTCTTAGCTTTGGCTTTTTATCTAATTGCGTGATCGCTGGTTCAATTCTTAGCTTTGATAATTTTTTTTATTTTATTTATTTATTTTATTATTATTATTTTTCTCTTACATTGTTTTATATACTTGTATATACCGTTATTTATATTTTTTTATTTGTTTTAAATATTTTATATATGTTTATATATTTATATTTTTTTATTTGTTTTAAATATTTTATATATGTTTATATCATCATTTATATTTTTTTTTGTTTTAAATATTTTATATATGTTTATATCAAATTTTTTTATTTGTTTTAAATATTTTATATATGTTTATATCAATGACGGTTTCTATATATTTTTTTGTCAATAGATGACGCCACTTTCTATTCTGTAAAAATACTAAAATTTCTGACTGTAAAGTGTGGTGCATTTGAAAATTACTTCTCTCCGTATTTGTAACAAATAAAAACTATTCCTAATGATTTTCGTTGATAAAGTTTTAACAATCACTAAATGTAATAAAAATCAAACAGTGTTTATCAAAATCCCACGAGGTTGAAGTTGATTCACAATTATCGAACGATATAGGCCAGTTAAGAAGCCGATGTTGATTTCATTTCATTCGAAACAAAAATAAAATTAGAATCTACCTAACAATCATCTCACTTCATTCTCGAAAAAAAATAAAATTAGTGAATCTAGCTAAAAATCATCTCACTTGGAGTCTGTGCACCAGGGACGTAACCAGCTTTTTTTTTGGGGTGGGCCATACCGATGTGAAAGAACATTCTCCTGTATGCGCTTTATTAAATCGTATTTACGTAACAGAATGTTTGATGATCGGTTAAGTAATTTAGCAATCATGTTCATCGATAGAAAAATCGCAAAAGCTTTCGATTTGGACAAAGTAATTGATCGTTTTGCATCATTAAGTAAAAATCACCGCATAATTTTGTATTGAGCTGATATCAAATAAATACTTATGTTTCTGGTCCTGTAATGTGGTTCGATATCGAAATCACTCTACAGACTCACAACGGTTTTCAAATATACAAATTTATTTACAACACAAAAATAATATTTACAGTTATATATATA
>AYEL01061218.1:0-37043 GCA_000484575.1 Olivierus martensii | reverse complement strand
AAGCTTAAATTTTAGTAGCGCATGGTTTCAAAAAGTAGCAAAATTTGCGAAAAATAGCGCAATCTGGCAACCTGCTCCTGACTTGTTTTTCTCTTTTTCCCGTGGTCCCGTTTTTTATTACATGCTCGTTCCCCTCTCTCCAGTTTTAAACACAAAACTATTTAAAAAGAGAGACAAAGCGACTGAGGAATAACATCCATTACCAGGCATACTTAGGGAGTTAACTCCTGCCTAAATTGGTCTAATTACCACACCCTTGTTGACTGACGTTGTTTACTTCCGGCAGTCTCCCACTGGGGAAGTCTAGATGTCCAAATCCCGACACTTATATTTACCAGTATTTTGAAACTACGTACAGTATTTATTCTTTCCAGCTAATCGCCTGCGTAAAATGTGCAAAGGACGCGTTTTTTCGCAGCTTGTAAATAAACATTTTTCATCGCTATTAGCGTGAAATTATGTCGGATTAAATTATGCTTGTGGTTTTTTGTTTTCATTTTTACGGAATACAAGGCGTCTTGGGTTATGTAGAGTTGAACTCTTGTGGTTTTCAATTTTACGTTTCGGGTTATATACATTCAGGGTGGGCCAGCACATGGGCCAGAACTTTCAATGCATGGGCCATGGGCCATGGCCCACCCGTAGTTACATCCCTGCTGTGCACTCTCCATAGAAAAGGTTCTCGTAAATTATTAAAGAAAGATGGGAAAAAAAATATCAAAATTGGAGGGATATTTGCCAATAAATATGTCATTATCAATAATTATAAATTAGTATTAATACTTAATTATTACAATTTAATATTTTTATAGAATGGAAAGTGGCATCATCTGTTGACAAAAAAAAAAAAAAAAAAAAAAAAAAAAAAAAAAAAACGTTTATATCAGTATATACAAAATATTTAAAACAAATAAAAAATTATAAATAACTGCATTTATATAAAACAATGTAAAAGAAAAATAATAATAATAAAATAAATAAAAATGAAAAAAATTGTCAAAGCTAAAAATTGAACCAGCGATCTCGCAATTATAAAAGCAAATCTTCAATCACTACGCTACTGAGACATTCGAAAGTTCATTAAATTTTAGAATATATTAACTCAATACGAAACTTCTCGTGCGATTTTCTCCACAATACTTGAGTAGTGCACTTTATTGCTCACACATTATATTGTCCTAGGGGACTACTACAAGTAAGCGCAATTTCAAAAAATCGGTGACCCGAATATCTGAACCTCCTCTTGAGAAAAAAATATATATAAATAATGTAATTATTTATTTAACATTATTCGTTATATTGATAATTGTATCTATATAGTCATTTTTGATATTTTTTATTGAGACTGTTATTTTCTGTGTAGTTAATTTTTTGTTACAAGAAGAAGAATGTTTTTAATTTTCTTTTATTAATTTATCAGATGTGTTTTTTTAATTTTTATATTAATAAATGAATAAAATAGATCCAAGATATTTTAATGACTCTCAACTAAATAAACTAAGAATATGGCATCCTCACAAACATGTTAAACATTTTTTCTTATTTTTATTTGGACACATCCTGCATTTCAACATAAAATATCTGGTCACTTTATATATTCATAAAAGGGCATTTATATATGTAACTATACAATACAATACAACTAGGCAAAAACCATTTTGATTTTTCTGATTTTGTAGAAAAAATTCTGTCATCTGAGGCAAGTTCAGTAGAGCAGCGGCCGCGATAGCTAAGTTAGCCAACCGCTACTGAACGCACTGCTGCCATTTAGCGTGCAGCACTGCTAAATTAGAATTCGCAAATTTTTTCCATAATTTTTATGTATCTAAATAATATTTTATTAATTTAAAATAAAATAAAATTATTCCAAAATTTTTAATTTACTTTGCAAAAAATTAAATAAAATATAAATAATTTTAACATCAATATTTTCATCGACAAAAATATTGATAGTAAGTTATACGATTCGCTTACTTGATCACATAAAGTAAGTCAATACAGTTTTGTGGACAATAAATAAGCTTATTAAATAAGATTTTCACTATGTTTACCTTTCTCATCCAAATTTTTATAAGGTAAAAATAAGGTAATTTTTTTATAAGGTAAAAATTTGATTTCGCTTCTAGTTTATTTTAGAAAATATCTGATAAAGAGTATATTTTCGCCAATGAGTCAAAGAAAAAATAATAATACCATCTAAAAAATTAAAGACATTATTCTTTTGCAATGTTTACATAAATCACACTGATTCTCATACTTTTCCATATAAATCTATAAATATCATATTGTAAAATCTCCTTAAGAATTATTTCTTCGTGATAGACTGCAGATATCTGACTCTAGATCTCCAAAGTTTGTAATCTCATATTCCATCAGATACATCAACTTCTTTAGTTGGTTTATAGTTTTTTTTGTGCGCTCATGTACGTGTTTATGAGTTCCAGAAAAACATTTTGTGTTTCCCTAAACGAAAGAGTAATTTTTGAACATTTTTTAACGAGAAAGATTAACATCAATTTGAAACCATTCTGATGCCATTTATCTTATATTCTGATGAAACTATCGATAAATTAACTAAATAACAGAGAATTTGGAGTATGTTGGTAGAATATACATGCGAAGATTCGACTCACTAGTCAGCTGAAGATAGTCGAAGAGAGGAAGTACTCATGATGATAGAGTTCTTCGCAAATAGTCTGTCCCTAAGAGGAATAGAATGTCGATCGAGTTGTGTCTAGAATAAAATGAATTGCCTGCTATTGTCACACCAATGCACATCTTACTTAGACTCCTAAATGGAAAAAATAAAATTAAATATGCTCACCGAGAGCTTCATTACCAGAATCCCACAGAAAATCGTTTTTTGCAGCGAATTATCGGGTATTTAAACATTTAAATGTATTCTAATCTAGAGATTTGTGATTATTAAACTTCTATAAACATATATAAATATATAAACACTCATTACTTTTCCAACAAATATTTTCAATCGGATAACCTGTTAAGCTTTGACTACTGGAGGGTCCATCATTGTATATTAAATTTTCCATATTAAAAGCAGGAAGTCTTATTAGAAAATTTATTTTTAGCACATCAATGCAGATTGAAAATTAACTATTTAATAAAGGACATGTTGGCCGTTTCACAGTTTACCTTCTAAAAGTTTTATTAAATTAATTTCGTGGAAGAAACTAGTAAGTTTTATATAAAAGAAGACAACGATTCCCAGAAAAAAATTGTTAATAAATTAATTGCAGATGATAATTACTTTAAAAAATTGCTGATTATCGAAGATAAAAGTATCTAACCAATTCTACGATTGCAACGTGAGATTATTGCTTTCAAATATTATTTATCTTCATTGTCATAATTAACAAGTGTCTCTCAACCGCTGAAGGATACGAAGCTGTGGGACGTAATCAGTGAAATTCGAATAACTTAAAGGAAAACCACCTAAGGACAAATTAGCATCTGGATTTGCAGTAAAGATTCTAAAACAGAAATATCCAATAAGGGAACAACATTTTCAACAACGTGACGCATTTCGTAGGCAAAAGTTATTAGTTTATTGCGGTTAACATTATGACAGTATCTCAATTCCGATATGAACATTCCCAAATGACTATTGCACTTCTACCACGCATTTCGTAATCAACTCAGCTTTATGGCACTAACTAGGAAAGCAATGTCCTTCTGGCATTAATGTTGGCTTCCTATTGTGAAACGAGGTAAGCAGAAATGTCCAGTTTCAAACGACGAAATTCCAACTAACAAAGATTTGTTTTGTTCGGCTTCATAATTCAGTACGATCTAGCTCAATTTCACATTTTTATAATGCTCTAGATTACTTTTATAAATAACAGTTGTTTACGTCAACAAGCTCGTGTAATTAACCAATCTATGGATTAATTACTATTTTCCTTATATATAGTAAAATTATTTAAGACACTATTATTCTTTACATAAATGTTATAAATCATTAAAATTATAAAATTTTTATTGTAAGGTAGATAAAACAGCGATTTACTAAGAAACTTTGTATTTATTAGATTCTAAAATGTTTAAACGCCAACATATTTTTGATTTATAACGAGTGTGGTTTAGTATATATATTATTCTTACCCAAGCGCTTAAATTCTAAGTAAACAATCAAAATGTTCCCAAAAATTAATGAAACAATTAAAAATCATCATATTTTATTTATAATCTTAAGGCGAAGTGCATTAATCTATAGCTAAACTACAGCTTCCGTGGGAACATTCGTGTGAAAAACAGCTGAACTTCGATGGAAAAAACTAAGAAATGCGAATTACCAACAACAAAAAAAAAAGAACTTTTCTATATTCCCGAAAGTTAATCACCTATATTTATTGTTACTTTTATTTATCTATAAGAGAACGGCTCTTAAATTTTTATTAGTACAACTTGCATCAATATTTATAGACCATGTAGAAAAACGTGAGATTTTGCGATCAAAGTACCGTACCGTCATGCTATTTCTTATTAAAACGCACTATTTTTTTATTTTCTATAATAAATTAAGTGACAATGACTCTTAAAAAATATCGAACGTGAGTAAAAGTACAGTAAATATCAGAAAGTGCTACTTGTTTCCACTGATCAACAGTCTTTTTAAGCTATTCATAATCCAACACGTCAACGTTTCTCATACATGGAATTTAGTAAAAATCGATATCCGGCGGTGTTAAAAAAAAGAAACAATTGACGTTCTGCCGTCATATCATCTCTTCAAAACTATAAATTATATCATTTACTATAATAATGGCAGTCGGAGACTTTTCTAAACATCATGCACAACAATGTCGGTCATTTATCAAGTCCGCCACACCAAACACTTAACTGATTAGAAGTGCTGATTGTGGCTAGCCTTTAATGACTAATCGATGAGCTCTAACACCATTTTTCAACCTTCTTTTGAGGCGTTAATTGTGAGATGGGTAATTAATTTACTATAATCACCATCTTTCTACTTGTGATATGCATTGAAAGTTTGTATTCTTGTCAAATTATTGGATTTGTTCTCTAAAGATTCTGAGAGAAACTGATATTTTTTTGGTTCGGAAATAATAAGTTCACTTTTGCATTTTAATGTGTTTTAATGTATTAGTTCGGAATTTAACATGTTAACCAAGTTAAGAAGCTTAAACAAGGAGAACGTCTTTCCAAGATGAAGATGGAGAGGAACTTTTTCTCTCTCTCTGGAAATCGAGACTTTTTTCGGTAGAATTCGATCAAAACTGATCGTAGAGAATTTTTTATAAGTTATAATTATGTAAATTTGTATATTGAAAGGAAGAATATTTTCTAAACGAGATTAAGCATAATCCTAACACCTGAAAGCACTCGCTTAATAACATTGGATGCTGTTTATATATCCTAATAGAAGTCCCCGTTCGGAGTTTAAACATCAGTTCTAACATTAACTGGATTACTACTGTGACCGTGGCGACCCTGCCAGCATCTGATGACGTGACGTCATACGGACCATTAATGCGCAATTCGCTACGTAATTGGATTTCTAACCAATCGGAGACCTTCTGACAAGTCACTTAATTGGTATTCCGGCTAATAAATCAAAACCGCACCGAGTTGTCATAGCAACCGTAGTCCGGGGGTAAGAAGTAAGTTTTCCCCTTTCATCGGAGAGTTAATAAATCTTGTCTGATGGTGTTTAATTACTAGATCTGCACAAGGAACGAAAATTTGATGTGTGGACATCCCGCTGATGAAACCGTCAACCCGATTGAATGCAAAATATTTGATGCAATTAGAAGTTAACAGTTAATAAAAAAAAGAAAAAGAAAAAACTGTTTAAGTTTGTTTACGCAAAAATTTCTGCGGTTCGAAATTCGTATAGAAAATTTTAAGTCACAGGAAAACAAAGAGAGCGAAAAAAAGTTCGCCATTTTGAAAGCTAGATGACATTTAACGTGTTATTAAACATCTTCCTGAAGGATTTGCGATGCGTATCTTTCAAATTTAATAGATTTTGGAATATATTAAATTTCTACTCTGTTAAATTAAGCTCGCAGTTATTTCCTGTTCAAGAATTACTTCGACTTTGTGATCGTGCAGTTTCTAGATTAAATTCATACGCTCTTAATATAACCTAATATGACATCCATACAAACCTAAGGCACGATGCTAATGAACAAATAATTAAATTCTCAGATGAACTTTTCTAAATTAGGTTAATTAAATAGTAAAATATAAAGAATTGACGCATAACGTAAATCGAATATAATTAAAATTTTCTCTTAAAAATTCGTGTTTTATCTAGTGTATAGATTAGATTACAGAATTGAAAAAATAACCTAATTTTCACTCTTTGCCATTGAAATATCGGGAAAATTTTTTTTAATATTTCTAGTAAAATAATTATAATAAAAAATTTATTTACTGCATAAAAATGTAACATATTCCACTAGAAAGACGATTTAGTGCATAACTTAGCAACATATTTCTCTAGAAGAAAACAGTGTTTACTGTACTATTCATCACATTTCACCTGAAAAAAGGAGAATTTACTGTATAAAACTATGCAACATGCTTAACTATAAAAAATACTTATTTACTGTATAATTGGGTTGCAAATTATACCGGAATAAGGATGCATTTATTGTAAAGCGAAATAAAAAAAATAATATCATCTATTCGAACACAACATTATATGAAAAATTCATTTACTGTATAAAGTTGTGACCAAAAAAACAGGTGCATTTACTGTATAAAATGCACCTGTTGTATGGTATAGTAGTGAAATATAAATGCACATGGATGCATTTATATTTCACTAGAGAAAAGAGCTGTATAATAAATGTTTAGTTATATATATTTACCGTATAACTGTGCCGAATACTTAACCAAGAAAATGAAAAAATTTATTGCATAAATATGCAATATATTTCAAGATACATTTGCTATACAAATATATACAGTAGCATATTTAACTGTGTAGAATGCTGTACCAAGAAAATACCTTTATTATAAACTGTGAGGTTACTAGTAAAGTAGTAAACTACTTAAAAATGCATTTGTTGTAAACTATGCTTCATATTTAACCAGGAAAAAATCATTTACTGTATAACTATATTATAATTTCATCAGAATAGATATGCATTTATTGTACTGTCATGTAGTATATAAATGTGCAGCATAATTTACTAACTAATAGCTATATTTACTGTACTGTAACACAATGAAGACTTTTCTGCAAAGAAAACTGTGCAATTATAGTTTATTAACTTGGCGCCATGTTCTTTCTCAACTCATGCTTTCAAAAAAAATAATTTATTTCTGCTTTACTCATTGTCACCATTTCCGATTGACTTCAAACAAAAAAGTAAATTCAATCCTTATCTCTTTAACATTTAAACTTCACTATATCCCATTGTTATGTCTTTATAACCCTTTCCTCCTAACATTTTGGTGTTTTACCGTCTTGTTGTAAATGCAAAGAGAAAGTTCCTTAATTCCTCTGGGGATCTATTTATTATCCGGCTAGAGATTTAATTATTACGTAAAGCATGAGAAGAGGTTTGCCTAGAGCTCTGTTTCCTTTCTCGTAAATCAAAGTGACTAGAGACGATAAGGCACTAAATCAGGCTTACCATGGCCTAGGTGATAGGAAAGGGTCGAGAATTAACTGTTATCTATCGCCGAAGACTGTTCAGGAATGATGTGAACTTTATCGTTTCCTTCGGGTATCTATTCTGTTTTAAAAGTTCTTATTTACCGAACAGGTTCCACTTCCAAGTTTGTATTAAAAATTCTAAACCTTCGCAACAGCAAAGGAATCGATACTTTTTCTTTTATACCCGTAAAATTTATGTTCGACTGATATTCTCCATTATCGTATAATGGAAGTAAACAATACAGAAGTTTCGGTATTAACCCCGGTTTAAATTTATAACCGTTCGAGTGGTTTATCTGATCGATATTTTTCCTCATTTTTAAACGAAAAATAATTATTTATTAAAATATAAATTGATACAAATCACCTTAAGGAACGCATTAATCCATTTTTATCTTTAATAAATTGATCTCGTAAAATTTAATTTGTCGTCGTCGTTAAGATGAAATGTGGTTCTGATAGGAATTTTACCGTTTCCAATGAGTAATTCTCATAGGAATATATTATTTTTGACATTCAGTAAATAATATCTCATATAAAATTTCCAATATTTCTTCAAATTATGCAACAGCAGGAGTTTTCTGGAGAAAATTCTTTAATCACACTATAAATTCGGATTTAACTTTTAAAATAACTTTCATAGATCGATTTTAAGAAATCTGATCGCATATTAGGTCCTTCAGATTATTAATAGTTTAAATATGACAGAATATGTATATTACTTCTGCAATAGAGTAAAGTTTGCATATAGGTTGTGAAAGACGATGCTAAATATATTAGCAAACATATCGCGTTATGATTACTATAATGCACTATTATATAATTAGTAGGTGTATCTTTAATATAGAATATCGTGTTACATTTTTGAGATATTAAAGATTTTGCTTATTAATAAATCTATAGAAATTCTCTTACTTATCTTCCAACTTTAATTTTTTTTTATTTTTTATTTTTTAAAATAATTACATACAGATGCATCATTTGAATAGAAGAAAACTATAAGGAGTTTTAAAAATCCTCAGAAAAATTTAAATTTGGTCTTTTAAAAGAAAGTTATTTTACGAAATGAATAAGTTTTAACACAGTGTATATAAAAAGAGTACAAGTGAGTAAGGAATTAAAATTTCATGAATAATTAAGCATTTCTTTTGTGCACAAACTTATCGGATACTTTACTTCTGTTTCTTGCTAGTCCTTTTTCTTTCCCTAGAGCTAAGTGAAAATAATTGATTCTTCTCGTTAAATCACGAAAGAGAAATACTTTAAATGCTGCTAACATAATAGGTACAGTTCAGTAGCAACAACAACTTTTCTTGATTTAGCAATGAATACAAAACAGAAACGACACGATTTATTCTATAGTCAGAGAAAATGATAAAACGGATTTTTATCTAAGGAATAAATAACAAGATCGAAGATTGTTTTCGTTTAATTTGACGTAAATAAGTAAAAAATTTGATCTGTTTTGCACTATTTAATAATCTTTATAGAGTGAAATATGATTAAGAGAGGCAAACTTCAAAAACTTAATAGTAGACCAGTTTTCTTTGGAGACGATAACTTGTCACGTTTTAGATTTATTTTATAGAGACTACGGAAGTAGACGAGTTATACGGTATGGAAACTAAATTAATTACAAATTTCAGTAGTGATGTTTAAGACCAATATGCAGAAAATGCATTTCAAAATTTGTGCAAACGCAATTAAACTTGACAAAACAATTTTCTTTGGAGAGCGATAGCTTGTTATAATTTAAATCTTTTGTAGAGACTACAAAGTAGACGAGTTATATCGCATGGAAACTAAATTAATTATAAATTTCGGTAGTGATGTTTGGGAGCAATATGCAGAAAATATATTTCAATATTTGTGCAAACGCACTTAACAAATGTAGAAGTTGATGTTAAGCAGCTAAATAGAACACGATCTCCGACCTCATATTCATTAAACTCTTAAAATGAAGACAAGTTTCGTGTTAATGCTTTTGCTTTATGAACAGTTTCGGCAACGGTTAAGAATTACAACAAACAGCACGAAACGAAAATATGTCGTTTAATTTATCTTCAAAAGTTGAATGTATCATTTCTATTATTTAAAGCAGATTCAGTTATATTTATTCAACGATCAGATGACCTGAAATTAATGGAAGAGATAAGATAGTTAATGAACGCCTGGAATCTATTATGTTTAATCTGTCTGCAGATGTCTAGTTCAACATTGGAAGACATCAGCCGAGCGGAAAATCATGTTTGCCACGGAAGGAAATATTTGAAATGTAATTTGTATTTAGCCGTAGCGTGTTAAGTAATGCGAAAGATCGTTTTGTTTGTTCCAGTACGACGAAACAATAAAATATCGAACTGATGAGGATGCTTTGTGAATGCTCCCTTTTCTCTCTCTCTTTGTCGAGTATTATTGATTGAAGAGAATGTAAACCTTGAAAAATGTCAATAAGATTAAACAGATAAATTTAACATCAAAGTAAATTTTAAAAGTTAAGAAACGTAACTGTATTCCTTAATTAAATTATATTACATTTTCTCCTGATTATCGCATCGCTTTGGTCTCCTTTTAAATAAGTCGAAAATTTTTACAGAAAAACGTTATAAGAATTTTTAAAGGATTAAACTTCTTATTTACATTCTTCTCAATAAATTAATAATATATAATTATAATTATTGTTATTATTTAAAAATTGCTATTTAAAGAAAATTAATTAAAACTTATTTCATAAGTTGTAGTTTCTATCTCTCTTTTTAAAAATTGCTATTTAAAGAAAATTAATTAAAACTTATTTCATAAGTTGTAGTTTCTAGCTCTCTCCACTTTGTATATTTCAATTAAATCTTCTTAATTATAATTTGCTTTAAAATTTGTATATTTCAATTAAACGTTTCAAAATTAATGTCTTTTAAAATTTTGTAAATTTCAATTAAACTGAAATTGAAATTTACGTGGAATTTTTTTTTAATTAATTGCAATTTACTTTAATTGTGTAAAATCGTAATTAACATTTTAAAAGGAAATTGAAGTAATTTACTTTTTAATTAATGTTCCGTTCGAAAATAAATTAATAGTAATATATTTATTATTATTTATAAGGAATATAATATTTCCCCCCCTTTCGGAAGTTTCTCTCGTAGATCATCGTGGATTTTGTCATTGATATAAAAAGAAAAAAACTGTCGGTTGTTTGGAAAAAATCCTGGATTTAGACTTCATCTGTAAACAAGTTAGCGCAAAAGCCGTAACAGAGGATATCAAAGAGAGTATAGAACCTCATGCAATCTAGACAGATGGCGATTTGTGATTGGAAGGTGTACTTGAGGACTTTGATGAACATTTCCTTTTAGTATCTTCAGTAACCATACCGAACATTCTCGGGATTTTCTAAATTTTTATTTTCTAAAATGTCTTTTATCTTCAGAAAAATGAGCGCAAAAAAAAAAATATACGCTCGTTTAGAAACTTTTAAACGTTACATCTCTGTGTGTCATTTTACTTAATTATAATACGACACACTAAGAATTGCGATTTAAAAAATAAAAAGATTTTGATAAGGTTTAATTTATAGAAGAAAGTAAACACGTCAACTCGATAATTATTTATATGAAGACAGTTCTAATTGTAAATCTACTTTAAATTACTTTTAGACGGCTAATTAGGATGATAATAAAAGGACGATAAAATGCAAGTTTTATTAAATTAGTAAACTGAAGACGACATTTTTAGCAAACGAATTATTTGAACGTTTCCGGTGATGCAAACTAACTTTTGAACTTTTAAAGAGGTTGGTTTGAATGCAAAGTTCAAAATTGTATATATATATATATATATGATCTCAAGAAAAGAGATGATAGTCTATTCAAACTATTGCAATTCCGAAAGTGTGTTTTTATTTGTTAGAGTGCAAACACCTTCTCGAAGTTTACAGACCTGTCAGGTGACGTGTCAACTACAGTTTGGAAATGTCAAATCGTAAAGGATGTGACAGCTGCAACATGTCAAACTGTCATTTTTGTCCTATCAACAATATTTGAGGCAATAAACAAAACGTTATTTTATGTTTTATTTAAAAAAATAAATAAATTTTAAACAATAAATCAGTCCGATATCAGATAATAAAATGTTAAAAAAAACTAACATTCGATTGGAGGGGGAGAAAATAATAATAATGTCGCATTCAAAAATTAATAAAGGTGTTTACTTTTTTTTTTTTTAAATAATTCTAAATGAAGTTGATTTACTTATAATTTTAACATGGCATTAAAATTTATAGACCAATTATCAGAATTGAGGACATCGAGTGATGTCATACCAAATGATATAAATTTCGTTCAAGCGGGAGAAAGAAAAATAATGAACTGAATCTACGTCTAAATTGCAAATTTATTACATTCTTAAACAGAGAAAACATACAATTCTAAATTATAATTGTTTCATAAGATTTTTTTTATTCTTCTAATTTGTCAAGAATTAAAAAAAAATATATATATAGCAGTATTGATTCATTTAATTTTTCAACCGTTAAATACCAAGTTGGTTATAAAACAAAGAAATCGGACGTAAAAAATTGTTATTAACGTCCTCCCAAATAAACAAACACTTAAACACGAAAAAATTTGAAATATACAACAATTAAATTATTTTTAAAATGATTAGTGAAATTTGCATGCTTAAAATATTTCAATTTCGCTACTGATTGCGTTTAAAAACAGCTGATATTTACATAATTAAAAAAGAAAAATATGTAAATATCAAATGGTTGAAATTTACAATTTTTAAAAACAGACAGTGAAATTTACACACACAGTAATTAAATCTGCATATTTTTGTGTATGTTCCATTGTTAAAATAAAACACAACGAAATTTACACATACGATTATTATATGTAAATATCAGTTGTGTAAATTTCATTGTTCTATTTTTATCGAAATAAGTGTTTAAAATATGTAAATTTCATATTTAAGGAAAAAAAATTAGTTGTAAAATTTATTTTAAATATGCAAATTTCATTATTTATCAGAAAACACGTTTAAAAATAATAAATTTCAACAATTCATATATTTTCATTCATTCAGATTCACTGTAAATTTCAGAAATAACTGAAATTTGTAAATTTTAAACGCATAATTTGGAAAAAAAAAAATGAAATTTATGTGCTTAAATATGTAAATTTAATAAAATATTTCATAATTATTAGATAGTGAAATTTATACATTTTGATATTGATACGTTTAAAACATGTTCAATTTTGTTAAATGTTTTTAATCGATTTAAATATGCATCTGATATTTATACTATATAATGAAATTTTATATACAGTATATAAATTTCATTGTGTGATGTTTTATAAATTTCTTATTATAGTGCAAATTCTGTGTTATCCGAATTAATCGACTGAAAGCAATTAATAAATCTACTTATGGTAGAAATATTAAGCATGAGTAGATGATATTGATTGTTAGAGACAGTCAACTAAATCCGATCATCGTCGATAGATCAGACCATCCGAAACCAAATCGATGTTCCTTAAATTAATCTGTGGATTCCTAGAGCAATGGCGGTTTCCGATTACCTCGCATAAACTCTTCTTATGGTAATTAACTTACAACAGGCAGGAACCACAAAAAAAAATTCCTGCATTTTTTTTTAAAACTTCGTTTGATTACTCTATCTTCATCGATCTGCAGAGTATGCAAAGATTGCACCCACACCGAACAAGTCAGTAGAGTCCACACACAAAAGACATTTCTGTTATATTTGTATGTTTATTCGCCTTTAAAATTTATGCCATTAAAAAAAATAAAAAAAGCTATATAATTTTTTTCCTTGTTAATACCTTTTACAATTTAAAGAAATCGAAAGCAAGCAAGCAAGAATCATCAAATTTTTACTGCGACACCCACATCTATAATGTAATTTGAAATTTATCTCGGAAGTAGAAAATATTCAAAGTTGGCAATCTTGTGTAAGAAATATCAGCGATTTCAAGAAACGATATGAAAACATACGGGCTGAAAGTCGTAGACAACATTACTTATGCAGATAAAGCTAACTTTAAACTTTCGATTTTCCTGCTTTTTACATCTGAAGGTAGTAAACAGTGAAGGACGAATATTAGTTCCACTCCAATTCAATTCTGTGGGGTTCCGTTTTATGTTTTCTGATATCGACAAGCCGTTACTTTCAAATCCGACTTGATACTTTTGCAGCGATCGTTAACAGTGCCTCACGAGATAGCCGTGTACGTAAAACCGTATAACGAAATCCCATATATGTTCTACTCTGTTTTCTTTTTTTTTTTACTTTTACTTTTTTCTCTCTCTTTCTCTGTGTGGTGTGGTTGAAAAACCGACAACACTTCAGAAATGCGACAGAATATCGCCAGGTGTGCTTGATGACAAAATAAGGCCTCTCTCCGCCTCACTTTTCTTTCCTAACGTTAGATAGGCGTTTTAACTTCGTTATATCGATGTCTTAACGAAAAAAAAGGGTAAAAAAGAAAGAAAAAAAAATCGGACATATGTTGTTTCCTTTCAAAGTATTTTTAGTTAAACCTGTCGCCTAGTGTTTTTATAACTCATTAATAGAACATTTTTCTCAATCCTTTTCCGTTATTATTTTTTTTTTCCGCCTTAAACGGAATAAGGTATCACTGATTTGGTAATTCCTTTTTTGAAATTATAATCGCTAACCTTGGAATTCCGAGTTTAAAACTTTTTCTGAAACCATTTGTGAATAGTTATAGAATATTTTCCGTATAAATTAAGCAAGAAAACACTTAATTTATGCGATTATCATGTTAACCGTTTGTGAATAGTTATAGAATATTTTCCGTATAAATTAAGCAAGAAAACACTTAAACATGCTAACCGCATAAATTATGTTAAACATTAAAAATTACGAATAATTATAAATTTAGGATTAAGTACAGTACTTAATTTTCTCAATGTGTTCGAGTTGTACAACTCGAAAATGTTGCAAAAATTAAGTAAAATATTCACATTTTAGACGCAGAAAAATCGCAATACGTTGCACCTCTTTCGTAGGAAATCAGGAATACTTTCTAACTCGATAACGACACTTTCCTTTAGAAAAATGAAACAATAGATAAAAAGTATGTTTGTCGACATTTTTTTCTTCTTCTCCTGCTCTTTTTTTTGTGAATGGGGACACATTTTTCACTTCTACTTCTACATCGGACACTGTTATCTCTTACTGACCAGACTACCCCCAGTCGGTAATAAATAAGGATTGTCCCTCAGTTAACTGCTTCCCACCTTCACTTCGCTATGTTCGATGGCAGAAAATTGAATCGAGATAAGAAAGTGACGAGACTTATGCATGGCCCTGACACTTACCTTTCTTGGAAAGCCCGTATATTATTTTTCAATATGACATCCCTGCAAGATACGAAAACATAACTGTTAGACTTATTTTTTTTTCCTTTCTTTTTGCACTCTTGTATAACTTATAAATAATAATAAAAAGACATAAAATTTTTGCCATGTTGCAAAGATATACATACATTTTTTAACGCGAGTTCAGCAAAACTGCAGCAAAAAAAAAAAGTCAAAAACAGTTAAGGGGCACGCATTTGAAAGAGTTAAAATTGATATTTGATAAATATTGTTCGAACCTTAGATATATATAGGCCTAAATATATATAGTATATAAATATATATAACAAGAACCAATGTGAATAGCTTAGAAGTGAGTAAATCCAAGCAGAAATTCGACCGTTTCCGTGTTTTTTGAACATTTCACGAAAATCTCGCGAGACATTACTTCCAGTTGCCAAATGTTGAACCGAAGGAAATAACTTATAAGAAAGATTTTTTAAAAGTGAAGTCAGGTAGCTTTTCGAGTTGACAGAAACCCCAAATGGTTAAACTTTCTTTGAAAAAAGTTTTAAAGGAAAAGGAAGCAAGAAGAAGAAAAAAAAGGGAACTATCAAAAGATTTAGATACTGACAAATTGAAAAAAAAAATAAATAAATAAAAAATACTATTTACAGGTACTTATAAGTTTGGAGGATTTTTTAAAAAACTTTATATCGGAATTTGACTTGAAATTTTCATGTCTTAGAACTTATATATATATAATATTTCACATAAGAATAATGGATGTTCAGCTTGCGGATGATCTATCGCTCCCAAGACGCGTGTTTAGTTCCTTATTTGTATGATAATGAGGTTGGAACACGGATGGAAATCTTTTAAGTATGTACGGACATTAATGTTAACATAACAGATGACATAAGAGCGGTAGATCACCAAGTGGAAGTATTCAGAATAATGTTTAATGAAAATACCGCGTGTGCGAAGAAACACGGTTTGGACTGAAAATTTAGTCAAATGGCACTTTAACGATATGTTAATCCGTAAAGTGCGACAATCTGGATGCTGCAGGCTATAGGAATCGCATGAATAAGAAGAAAGAGGTCAAACTATCATGGCAAAGTCTATGGAAATGAGGGGAGTCGACCCCTTTCGTTTCTCCTCTCGCTATGACTTATCTTCTTTTATCGTCCAAATGACATTTGTTTGGACTGGACTTTCAAATGTATGCTAATCTTCGACATCGTTATTTAAAACAGATTGTCTCGCAAAGAATTGAAGAAAAAAAAAGTACACATAAAAAAAAAGATGAAAACTTTTGCTTCTTCATCCGTTTGTTTTGCAAGCTTCGTTTCTATATTTTTCTTTTCTTTTTTTGGTTGATGGAAAGGCGTAACTCTAATGTTACTTTGTGTTTCAAACGACTTTTCTATGGCTGATAAAGACGAAAAGGTTGTAAGTTTCTCAAAATTGTTCCTGTTTTTAGTGTAATTTTTATTATTCTCCTAAGCCAAATTTGGAATTTTTATATTAGTTTTAATAGTAACTACAGATTTTTCTGTTTGGTTACAATTTATTCTCCTAAGCCAAATTTGGAATTTTTATATTAGTTTTAATAGTAACTACAGATTTTTGTGTTTGGTTACAATTAAATAGAATTTTATTAATAAACTTAATCCGATTCAAACTACACATTCTATAATGACTAATATTATCAGAATCTTTTTATAAATATCTACTGTTAATACTTAACATTAAGATGCTGCTGTTAATGCTTGACACTACAGCGAAAGGATGTTAATGCTTGACACTATAGTGGAAAAATGTTGCTGTTAATGCTTGATATTATAGCAGAAAGATTGTTAATGCTTGATATTATAGCAGAAAGATTGTTAATGCTTGATACAATAAATGTCAATGTCTGACACTATAATTATATTAAATTATAATGTAAAACATTAACTTATATGACTCCGGAGCTGGAGCCACAGCTGGAATATACTGTGGCTCTGGAGCCAGTGCCGGAGACTCAAGCCAGCTCCCCATCCCTGATATGCAGTAACTATGTATATTAGATGATGAAAATGTGGCATAAAGTAATAAATAATTATTATATCGCAGTTGTTGAAAAATATTGTACTAGGGGTTAATTTGACTACTTTAGTTTATTAATATTACCCTAGCTACAATGATGTATGATAAGTTATAAATTATTCAAAATTTTTAAAAATTTTAAATTTCTAAGAATTTTTATTTTATAGTAGTCTTGAAATAGCATGTGAGTTAGACCAACTGTGGAAGTTGAGAATAATATATGATATAATTAGTAAATAAAATTAATTGATATAAGATTTTTGATATATTTTAATACAAGAGTTCATCTCTGCAGCCTTTAGCCACTTAGTCCAGGGGGTACAACCCTCTGGGATTGTACTCCTGGTACAATCCCAGAAAGGTAACTTGCCTGAATGAGAGCAAACTAGGGTCTGATAGACCTAGTTTGCTCTCATTCAGGCATGCTTTTATTCATCATAAATTAAAATTTCATCATAAAATTTGTGTATATATAAAATAAAACACAAATTTTATTTTATATATACAATCCATTCCACTTAATTGGGACACACTAAGACTAATCCATTTTGGCCAATTAAGTAGCTGCCTGCCGGTTAATGACGTCTTTTCTGACGTCACTATCAGTTGAGGTTGAGACGGAGTATAGACGGTCTGCTGAGAGATTATTAATCAGCTGCTTACCAACTGGATGCTAATGTTGCTATTATTGAGGAATTATGCCTTATTTACCAACTTACATTAAAATGCAATAAAGTTTTACCACAGTATAATACAGTAGCGACAGTTCGGGAAATTTTTAGCTAGACGGGGATGCGCGCGCAGACAACTAGCGATCCTTGCGGAAACAAACTCATACTAAAATTCATTAGTGTGAGTCCATGTTAATAACTAGGTTTTAAAGAGTTTCTACTTTTAATTTTACTTTAATAGTAATGAGTGTATTTTCATAATACCAATTCCAGTATATAATACCAGCTATCTGTTCAATCTATAAGTAAATATCAAGTAAGGAAATCGTAATATAATTTTATTTTCATATCTAATACACATTTTAAGATATTTATTTTAGTACAGTACAGTATTTGTAAACTTTATATTTTTACTATTATACTATTCATTTTTTACTTTAATGAAAGATTAAATATTTTAATAATTATTAAAAAAAATAAAAAATTAATGTTGAACATCACACAATCCTGATTGTTTATATAAGCTTATACTACTTTACTTTGAACGTATAATATAATTACTTTTAAATTATACTCTTTTCTTTTTTATTAGTAAAAAAATAATAAATTTTTAATTCATTTATAGATCATACAATGAGAGTAGCTAAATCTCCTTATTGTGGTGCTATTAATTGCACAAACAATAAAGGTTATAATCCAGATATGACATTTTTTAGTTTTCCAAAAAATCCTGAAAGGTAAGGTAAAAGAAAATTATATTTATTAGATTAATTTAGGCCAATTAATGATTTCAACAAAGAATTAATAACAATAATTTCTAACTGATAATACATTTTTAGTGTTTCTTTTGCTTTTACTGTACTAATAGTTAAGTGTATTTAATATTTATTAATTTCTCATCATGAAAAAATAAAATAAACAACTCAGAAATTTTATTATTGTATAAATAGGACTACTTGTTAATTATTTATGTAGGTAAATGTAATTATATGTTTTAGATGCAGAAAATGGGTTATAAACTGTCGTAGAGAGGATTTGCATAAGATACATTGTATCTTCGTAAAAATATAAAATTATGCCCAAATCATTTTGAAGAAACACAGTTCATGAATGCCCAAAAGAACTCATTGATCTGGAATGCAATAACAACCATTTTCAATGTTCCCTTATTGTCAAAATAAGATTATTTTATATTGTAAAATTTGCAAATGAAGAAATTTCAGAATGTCCAAGAAAGAACAGGAAAATGATAATTCTGAAGAATCTTGGTTGCTAATTCTTAATGCGAAATAAAAATATTTGAATTTACCCATTGCTGTCTAATGATTATTATTATTTTTTATTTCGAACCACCGAGATCTACACTCTTTCCCTACACGACGCTCTTCCGATCTGATAAAAATCATTAATCTTCATTTGCTATAATGATTTAAATTTGCTTTTTGAAGTAAAATCATCTAATTTCATAATAATTTTTGATAGAATTATCTTGCTATTCAATATATGTTGTTGCAATTTCAAGTACTTTCTTTTCTTCTGAATGATTTATTCTTTTTTCATTTTTATTTCTGCTTGAAAATTTGACTAGATAAGGAGGAGGAATCTACTGTAATTACCACTCTATGATTAATGAATTTTTAACAGATAGAATTAAAAACATCAATATTAACTTCCAGAAAATTGCATTTTTTTTTGCTTTTATTGTCCTCAAAAATTTTCATTATCTAATTTAACTAACAAGAAAACTGCAATGATTGATATGTTTATTGCTATATTATACTTAAATTTGAAAATCACTTGACACTTAGCAGCTTTGAAATTCAAAATCTAATGGCAAAAAATAAATTAAATAGGTAATAATTATCATAAACTATTGTAACATAAATAAAATTAATGCAAATATAATTATAGATAATACTTTTGGAATACTTTATCATCAATAGATAAAATGGCGATGATTTTTTGGCATCCAAGAAGTAATCAAAACTTTTTACACTGGAATTAATGGGAAATGAATTTCCAGTTTATAAATTTTCACTTAAAGAATAGTTTTTAAGGTTGCAATAACCTTCATAAACTGAGGGATACCTGTGTATTCCTTTATTTATTTCAGACTACATATCATAGTAACAAAAAGCAATTTTGGACTAATAAATTGTTGAAAAGTTGTGGAAAATAAAGGCAAACTTACTCCAGGTGCCCATTATTGTTTTATCAACAGCATCTGACCATGAGTCTCCTATAACCCTTGCTTCATCTAGGATATTGAAAGCATTCCAAAAATCCTTCAATATCTTTTTCTTATTAAATTTTGTCACTTTCCATCCTGTAGGTTACTAAGGAGCAAGGCATTTCATTAGTCATCATAGGCCTCCCATACCTGTAATGATGTCTTCCTTTCTTGTTTTATATTATTTTTCTGCTGAAAGTAATTGAATGATAGGGATATTCCAGCATTTATCACAGGCCACCTATACCTATAATGGACCATCTGTGGGATTAACAATAGATTCAGTGACCAGGTTAAACCTTCCTAGAAAAATCAGTAGGTATGAAACCTGGAATTGAACCCAAATTTTCCAGGATGAAGTGCCACATAATTCCATATAATTAACTTATTGTTCATTATAAATCTATAGAAGTGGTTCAGCTTTTCACCCAGAAGCCAGAATCAAATCCAGGTCCTAGATCAATAAATGGAATTAAGTTCAATGTTTGGAAGCAGGACAACTTATATATATGCGAGATCAAATTACTTTTAGCATAGATACCAATTTATCAATAGCATAAAACCAGTAGAATAGAATGTATAAATAAACATCGTTACATTGATTAAAATTGGATTTGGGATGATAAATTTGTTGCTTAATCAAGATTAATTATAAAATGATAATTACTCAGTGTGTGATAACAGCAATATTTCGAGATTGCAGAGCTTTTCTACATTATAAGCAGAAATTTACATAAATTTTCTTTAACTTTTGATAACTCATCATAAGTTGAAAATTACTCATAATGGTAATAATTTTCATAGTAATAAAGGATTCAGTATTCCATTGTCTATTAAGATAGAATAATAGTCTGGATTTGATCCCGGGTCCTCAAGGTTATAAGATAATCCAGAATTGAACCTGGATCCTCAAGGTGGTAAGCAATTGCTTTACAACATTTTTAATGAAACAAAAAAGTATTTGTAGCCAATATGCTATGAAAATAGCCAAGTTTGGAATATTGTAAGTTGAATTATCATAAATTGAAGATTACTTATATTTAAAATTCTCGAAATAACTGGACCAATTACAAATATTTTTAAGAGCAATACTTAAGAATGCCTGTATCACAGTCCCATATAAAACTATTGATTTTTAAGAGAGATCTCTTTAATCTTATTCATTTAAATAAAGTAAAGCAATTCTATTTTGAAGTTATTAATATTAAAATTCTATTCAATTCAGTAAAACTAAATATTATTGTGTTTATTCTCATCAATTGCTATGAACTATAATACTTTGGATAAATCACTTTTAATCTTGTAGTAATCTATACAATATTTAACCAGTTTTCACCTTATATAAGGCTGAACTCACATGAACCACAACACGACCACAAAACGGTGGTTATGTGTGGTTGGGTTGTGGCCGAAATCAACCACTTACGAACCACTTATATGTACAGTTAGTAAGGGACTGCACATATATATGCGCAATTTGTTACCAATTGCTGATTGAAAGGAAGCACTGTTGGTGGCCGGTGGTTATGTGTGGTTGGGTTGTGGCCGAAATCAACCACTCACGAACCACTTATATGTACAGTTGGTAAGGGACTGCACGTATATATGCACAATTTGTTACCAATTGCTGATTGAAAGGAAGTGCTGTCGGCAGCTAGTGGTCGGTATGTCGCACTGTGAGTTGCGCTCAACCACTGACAACCACAATTTTGTGGATGATATCGACTACAAGTTGTGACAGTCGTTGAAACTGACTTCAGTTTAGTGGTCCGTCTGAATTAGATTATGCATTTCTATATTAATATTATTATAATTCGTGACCGTCCAATATTATTATAATTCATGACTGTTCACAAGCAACCACCATTTCGTGGTTCTGTTGTGGTTTGTGTGAGTTCAGCCTTAATTATTATTATTAATGATTTATTTATATTAAATTATTATTAAATAAATAAATATATATAACCAAAAATCAAACAAGCTATAAGGGAAATCACATTAAATTTTTACAATTTTAAATAATTGGATTAAGGTGTCACTATATTTTATTTAGTGATTGAATTATAATTCAAAATAAAAAAATTTGCTACAAATTAGATTTGAACCAGGTTGTGGTCAAATAAATAAATATATATAACCAAAAATCAAACAAGCTATAAGGGAAATCACATTAAATTTACAATTTTAAATAATTGGATTAAGGTGTCACTATTTTTTATTTAGTGATTGAATTATAATTCAAAATAAAAAAATTTACTACAAATTAGATTTGAACCAGGTTGTGGTAAATTTTTATTTTAATAATTAATATAAATTATAGTTCAATCATTAATAAAATATTAATGATTTGAACTATAATTTGTTGATTGAAATTATAATTCACTTGTTAATACAGTGGATTCACATTTTTACAAACTATTTAATCCCTAATGTTAATTAATGCCATTCCCATTTACAAACTTTTGATTTTATGAACTTTTTTGGGGATCTGTACGAATTCATAAAATCGAGAATCCACTGTAATTTAATCTAATATTCTATTATTAATGATCAATTCTAAAATTATTTTGACTAAGGTTTGGCTTGTTGGTTTATCATAATTTCCTCTAGAGTTCATTTTTGTATTAGTTAAAATATAAATTATGAAGATAATCAATAGAAGTTTCATAGATCTATATAGAATCTAAATTCCCCTAGAAAAATATGAAAACTAATGCAGAATTGGATTTGATCCTTCGGATAAAAAGCTATTGCTTTTTTTTTTTTTTTTTTTTTTTTTTTTTTTTTTTTTTTTTTTTTTTTTTTTTTTTTTTTTTTTTTTTTTTTTTTTTTTTTTTTTTTTTTTTTTTACATGATTGTCCTGGTAGTACCTGAATTATTAATTTTTTTGATTATACCTGTATCTGAAAATAGATGGAAGTTTTGAATGCAATAAAATGCTAATTTATATGTCAAACTATGCTTTTGAAAATCATGTATGGAATTATTTGTTCCAACCAATTATCTTAAAAAATGGAATAATTTCAGCTTTAAAAAGTACCAAGAGATTTTTCCATTATATACATAAAAAATTAATTCACGATAAATATTGATCTAAAACATGATGATGTTGATGAAAACTTTAAAACAATACTCATAATCTTGATTTTCTTCCATTTTTCATAAGAAAACTATAAACATTTAAATATTTGTAATAACTTCAATACATTTTAAATTTATAGTATAGTAGAAATGTCTTTAATTAATGTTTGAAAATTATCAACAAAGAATTTATATACAATTGCTTAGACTTACTTCAATAATATATAATACTTTATTTTAGAGCACTATAATGCCATCCTGTTACACTCACAAAAAATGCACACAAAAACGCAGCACTATACAGGATAAAATACTTTAATAGCAGAAATGTTTTCGATCCTCTCTGTGGGACAACCTCAGCTACACATACTATCTTTTTTTTTTTTTTTTTTTTTTTTTTTTTTTTTTTTTTTTTTTTTTTTTTTTTTTTTTGTTGTTTTTTTGTGTAGCTGAGGTTGGCCCACAGAAAGATTGAAAACATTTCTGCTATTAAAGTATTTTATCCTGTATAGTGCTACGTTTTTGTGTGCATTTTATTTTAGACTAGAAAAACAGAGAAGCACTTAAGAAATCTTACTAAAATATAGTATATTTCTGACTTATGTGGTTTTAATTTAAGCATCCGTGTATCTCTGAAATTGCAATTATTTTTGTTGAATTTCCATAAAATGCCAATGAAAAATTTCATTAATCAATTTATTTTTTTGCAGAAATATGCAACTTTTATTTAAAAGTTAAAACCTTAAATTTTCTTATCTATGCTTAAAATATGCTCATAAATTTCATTTGGCCATTCCATTTGCTAATGTACCCAATTGTGTATAACAAATTTCAACATTGTTGGACTTGTGTGGTTTTTAATTTATGCAGAAATTTTTTGGATGAATTAACTACATAAGGTGGGAACCTACTGTAAATGTAAATCTTGAAAATTTTTTCATAGAATTCTAAAATCAAGAGATGATTAGTATCTATAGCATAACAAAATGAGGCAATGGTCCCATTCATTAACTATCTAACATAGTCATTTTCAACCTTTTTTCTGTTGAGGAACACATTTTAATATTTTAAAATTTGAGGGAACACCTAAATATTTTAAATAATAATTTAGATTTAATAAAGATTTAAAAATTTTAAATAAAATTGACACTGTAAATGAATATCGCTAGGTATAGTACAGTATATAGCAGCATAACAAAATGAGGCAATGGTCCCATTCATTAACTATCTAACATAGTCATTTTTACCCTTTTTTCTGTTGAGGAACACATTTTAATATTTTAAAATTTGGCAGCACTTTTTCTGTTGAGGAACACATTTTAATATTTTAAAATTTGGTGGCACATCTTTCTGTTGAGGAACACATTTTAATATTTTTAAATTTGGTGGCACACGTTCAGGAACACATTTTAATATTTTAAAATTTGGCGGCACACCTAAATATTTTAAATAATAATTTAAATTTAACCACAAACTTTTATTAACAGATTATTGTATTTATTCTTATTTATTACATTCAGATTACAGACTACCTTTACATGAGATAATTAAATGGCAGCCCTTAAGTTATAGTGCCACCTGCGAATTTTGTCTTTTTAGAGAAATTATGATTTTAATTTAATTTTTATTCCTTAATTTTGAAATTTTGAATAATGACAAAAAATTTTGGCTTTGCAAAAATTTTTGCTTTTTGAAATTCGAGGGTTAGATTTTTCTAACGATACCCTATTTATAGGAATCGGTACAGTGGTTCAACTGCAAAAGGGATATCCAGCCAATCACATTTCACTATTAATATATATGGTTCATACAGTTATATACATATAATTCATTCTTAATTTTTCGCATCATACCTTCAAAGGATTGGCGGCACATTAGTGTTCTGCGGCACAGTGGTTGAGAACCACTGATCTATAAGAACAAAATTTATAAAAAAAGAAATATTTGTCAAAACAATTTTAGATTTATTTTTAGATTTCAAATTAAGTTAGAATAATTGGAAAATGATTGAAGAATCATCTTTATTAAATATTTGAAAAAAATTGTTAATACAAGATTTAAATATTTTAGTACATAAATTTCACGTGTTATTTGACTATCAAAGATATGTACATATCTTTGATAGTCAAATTTCTCATTTCATCACTGATGTAATTAACGTTAACTGTATCATTATTCATGTGCAAGATAGTTTGCTTGGTAAAGCATTCACTTACCACCTTGGACAATCCAGATTCAATTCCAGATTCCACACTTCCCAATTTTTCAGAAGAGTCTGGACCTGGACATTGAACTCTGTCCTTCAACCTTCAGTTTATCTCCATCCTGGATGTTGGACAGCTGTGGTGGGCTCTAAACATGGCCACAGCTAGATACATAATATTCCAAATGTGATAGAGCAGCTTAACTAACAATCTAATCTAATTGCCATATTATTCCCTGTCTGAAAGGGATATAATGCTACATGAAATGATATCATATCTATAATATGATACTTAATATCAATAAGCAATAAAAAACAGTAAGAGCTCATGTTACTTGATTTAAACCTTGCATATATTCATCCCACTTCTTGTTTAATTACAAATACTACAGCACAAATTATAAGTGGAAACGTTCTTTATGTTCCATGCTAACGATGGCTTAATGAAGCTGAAAGATGTTCAGTTATAATAAAGAACGTTTCCACTTATAATTTGTGCTGTAGTATTTGTAATTACTTGATTTATTTATCGTCATTTTTATTTAGTAATCATAATTTATATTGTAATGCAAATTAATGTAAAAATTTAGAGTTTACACTCAATTTTTAATTCTCCTATATAATGTCGAATGCTAAATGATTAGTTTCGATGTTGGAAATAGTATATTTAACAGAATTAATATAATATTAATTCAGTAATTCATTATACCGACTGCGACTCTTCCTTTCGCGTTTGGATTCATCCATCTTAGCTAGGCACGGCTTTCGTCGATGGAAGTACTTGTACATGGGATCATTAAATGGCGGCCTTTAATAAGTTATAATACCACCTTCAGATTTTGTCTTTTTAGAGAAACTATAATTTTAATTTAATTTTATTTTAAATTATGAATAATGACAAAAAATTTTGGCTGTCGCAGAAATTCAAGGATTAGATTTTTCTAATGATACTCTATTTGTAGAAATCGGTACAAGGTTTCGACTGCAAAAGGATATCCAGCCAACCACGTTTCATATTAATATATATGATTCATACAATTACATATAATTCTTTCTTAATTTTTCACGGCACACCGTCAAAGGTTTGGCAGCACACTAATGTGCCACAGCACAGTGGTTGAGAACCACTGGTATATAGTAACAATAGATTCTTAAGAAGAGGCATAAATTGCCAGACGCACGATGATAGATAACTGAGTGGCATCACACTAGTTGTTACCAAATATTTGTATAAGTAGTGTTGACATACTTTTGAAAAGTCCCTATAATATATCAAAAATTGCTAAATTCCTTTTTCTTCTATTGTCCCAATTAAGTGTTCAAATTATGTATTAGTTTATTAGTTTGGTTTCCTTTCTTTGAGATTTGGCCCAATTAAACAGCTGTAAAATTTCATTATTCTTAGAATATACATACATAGAACAAATACATACAATAATATTTTAGTTTTAGAGGAATTTATTTTTTCAGGATACCAACCTTAAAGCACGAACAGCTGTTTGCTGACAATCTGCATCTTTAGTTGATTGCAAAAACTTGATGATAATAGGAATTGCTTTTTGCTTATGAATAAATGTTGCACAATCATTATCAATAGCAAGATTAGATAATGCTCTACAAGCCCGATTCTGTATTGTTTCAGAAGCCAAACATCGAAGAATGCGAACTGTAATATAAAATTGTGTATTAAGTGCAGAAATTAATATTAAGAAAGAAAAAATATTAAATCATATTTTTATATCAAAAGCAATAATTTCTTTTTAATCATTAAAATATTTTAAAATTTATTACCAAACAAAAGTCAAGCAGATTCTTTCATAGCTTTCAGTTTTTAAAATATTTTGAACTTTCTAATAATAATTCAATATAAAGATAATATAAAATTTACAGAATTCTTAGATTTTATGAATCCAAACTAATAACCAGTTTAATTATGAAAATAATATTACATTTCAAACTGTTATGGTAATTATGATATCATATAAATCAGATGTCTGCTACATTTTATGTAAGATCTACTTTTCAATAAATATCCAATTGCAAGCTACTACTTTGAAAACTGAGAAGAAAGAGAATTTTTCTATAAAAATATAGTTTAAAATAACTTCAAGACTATCTTTTAAACTGAATGCTCTTACATTTTCATAAGTTATCAATTTCAAACACTTAATTACTATTTAAAATACATTTTGAATCTTTAAATTTAAATAAAAAGAAAATAATGATGATAATTGAAGAAATCATATTATGTTAATATTGTTTATTAACAATAAATTAAAATTCATTAATGAAAAATTCACAAAAGTTTACTATAAAATAATTTGTAAATAAAATAAAAATGCTTTACCTGGAAATTAATACTAGTTGTTATTTTATTATTAATAAATGAAAAGACACCTACAAAAAATTATTTCTTAATCAAAAATACAGGAACTTCATTTTTGATTAAGAAATTTTTAAGCTAAAATCTCTAACTAAATTCTACTAAACTGCATTACAGAATTTGCATTATTTATTCAACACTGCTATTTATCTGAAATTTTTTTGTGATTGGTATGTAAAACTCGGACGATTAACTAAAAATCACAGAATTACAAACAGATTGAATTCAATCTATGGACATCCCTAACATAAGTGATGATAATGATTGCAATATGCAGCAACAGTGATGATAATGATAAATTGATAATGCAAAAATAAATGCAAATGATGGCAATGATATAAGTGATCAATTCAACTATAATGATGATAATGAAAACAACTGAAAATGACTATCGAAATTATAAGATCCTAATGAAATGAAAATACCCAATGAATGGCTGATTACAACTCACAAATTTATATATATCTCACAAAGTCCAATTTAATTCTATTAATTAAGAATATATATAAACTAGAAGTAGAAATTAATTTTTATTACTGAAAAAATAGCAAATAATATTGCCTCAATACAAAGAAAACTAATTCAACTTTTTATCAATATTCTGAATTAATCTATCATCATCATATAATTAATATTATGATGATATGCATTATGATTTAGATAATTCTAATGTTTTATTCTTTAATATTATAGATGCATTGTTTCTTCAAATTTTCTTATTAATTTTCATAACAATTCAATACAGATATTTCCTGCTTTATATACATCCAACTTCTGTAAATTCAATTTTGCATAAAATTTTTCAAAAATTTTTTTACAAGTATAAAACAAAATTTGTAAAGTTATATCTGCAAACATGTTGATTTACAATTTTTAAGCCTGGTTTTATAATGTTCCATTACAGTTCCTGTCAACTAACTTCAAGTTAACTTAATTGTTGCTGTTACTGACAAGATAACTTAGTTTGCATTTTACAATTACTTTTTAACTTTTAGTTATTTGCTAATTAATGGTTAATCATAAGATTTAATAATTAATGGTTAATCACATAATATTTAAAAATCACTGCCAGTTATTGACTATACTGTTAATAACTGGCAGTGATTTTCAAATTTTGTGACATGATAATATTCTGTTTTTTTTTTATTGTAAAACAAGTTTTGTATTAATATGTTCATAATGAATGATAAAGTATAAAATAGAAAGATAAATCAAGTGTCAAGTCTCAGAATAACAATATTACTCAATATGAGTAGAGCTCTGCCATGAACTTTTCTACCCTTGTCTTGAAGGTGGCACCAATTTGAGTTGTAGTCATTTGATTGCTCTCTTTCAAGCAATTCAAGTTTCATCTTACTTAACTTATACAAGATTGCATCTTCATGTCATCTTGTATAAATTAATTAATTAATAATTAATTGTTCATGTCATCCACTTTCTAATATGGAGAGTAAATTAATATTTTCAAATAAAATTTTATTTTTTTTGTTTAATTTTAAAAATACTTGATTAAGTAATCATTATAAATGCTGATTTTATAACAGTATATTACATATTATATCCAACATATAATATATTGTTGTACAATATAGCATCATATTGGATACAAAAACATTTATTGTTATATAAAAAATATATAATACTTAACTATTATAAAAATATGTAAAAATAAATTTATTGTTTAAAATAGTAAGAATGCAGGATTTTTGCTCCATGTATTTTTAACAAATCACAAACAGTATGATTGCAGTGTAAGCATTTGTGTTTTATTAATTTACATCTTTTATCAATTCTGCTGGGTGATTGAGATATGTAATAATAATAACGAGATGATTATGTTCAAGCATTAGTTACTGTTTGGCCAATCAAGCATTTATGATAAATAATGCTAGCAGAGACTCTATATTTCAAGTTTCAAGGTTTCTATCTTATAGTTAAACATTAAAAAATCATAATATGATTTAAATTAATAAAAATAAAATAAATATAAGCTATCAACTTTTATTTTTGTGTTCTGTTTAAGTTATTTGAAAGATGACATGATTTTTTATCAGCAGTTAAGTCTCTAACTGGTGTTTCAAGCAGCAGCAAATTTATCTGTTGATTTTGAAATCACAAACTATGAGTTAGCATTTATCAGTCAAGTCTAAAATGGTGGATAAGGTTAACAGGAACTTTAGTGAAACAGTTTAAAATTAGGCCTTAAAAATTCAAGTTACTTGATTCATTCATATTGCAAATATTGTTTGTTGATTCTATGTATCATATTTCTGGTATGATACTGTATTGTACAGCACTGTCTCATTTTCAATCAGAGGACAATATGCACTATGATATTATAAAAATGCAATCACCATACTCTCTACCTGGCCCCAGGAATTTGATTCAGAGTTTTTATTAAAGAATTTTTCTAGCTTATCCAAAATTTAATTTACATAAAATCTCAGCCCCAATTATATAAAAAGAATACCTGTATTATAATAGGTGCATTGAATTTCACAATCTCTTGGATTATTGAAAGATTATAGAATTCATTGTAGATTGATATAAAAACTATAAGTGAAATTTTTTGAATAGAAACTAATGAAAGCAAATCTATGCTTCAATACTGATTTATTCATATACATTATTAGTATCCTTATTATGCTACTTTATCTATTTATCCAAGAATGCATGTAATGTCTCAGTATATTAGGTGGAAAACATCTATTCATCATGATATTGTGATAACTTTTTGAATCAAACTTATTTGAATAATAACTAGAGAAGTTATAAGAATAAGTAATATTCTCATTATAAATGTAGATGATGATAACAAATTTCATATCTGAAAAAGGTATGTTAAACTCTATAATGGAATATAATTACTTTTTCTTCATCCCACCCCACTGTCTTGATCCTCCTCAATGTCCTTCATATTAGAATAATTAATTAAAACTTCAGAGAGAATAATCTATAACAGTTTTTTTCTGATAGTGCATATCTTCAAATGGGATAAGTAAGTATGATCTAAATAAATGCAGGATTTTTCTGGAATACTTTACATTGAAATATATATTAAAAACTCATTTTGCACATTTTTAATTTACATGGTCATTTTCAGAAACTATTTATTGCAAACTATAAGAACTAGGTATATTTTTATATTATTAAGCAATACCTCACATAGTCTGGTTTCAAACAGTCTGGATTGTAATTGTTGTTAAAAAATTTTTAATTTACTTTATTTTTTTAGAATAATATGAAATGTAAGTGTGCTTGCTACTTACTACCTATATATGATTCAAACAGCCACTATGACAAACTGAGACAAGCAGGCTACTGCTCTAATGTTGTCAAATTTATCTGAACAACATTTGTTTATAGTGCCTGCCTCTCAAGTGCAATGTCATCAGTTGTTTACCACAAACGCTTAATTGAATCATTGAATGGGAACGAATACTGGGCATATCAGCATTTGCGACTCATCAGCCAGCGGCGGCACAGTTCAAGTGGGAATCACCTTTACGCAGAGCGGCGCTCTGCGATTTGGAGAAAGCAAATGCATTCACCTGCTGGGCAAATCCTCTTTATCTATTTGTCTTTATGGGCTCGGATCTACTTTCTGCCCTTACTGTCTATTATATATCTTTCCGATCTTCGGATCCACTTTCTGTCCCCTTCTGTCTATTATAAATCTTTATAAAAGATTTTAATGTTTAATGCATATGAAATAATTATTAATGTAAGAATTTACGATAAAATATATATTATGAGCAAATTGAAAATTTCTTGGAACCAATTATAATTTTTCCCATAAGTTACATACCTCGAATAGTCTGGTAAGAAAGAGGAACCAATTAACTGGACTATGCAAGGTATTGCTGTATTCACTTACTCACAATATATATATAATTTTCCTTATAATTTAATTTTACTTATAATTTGACATGACATGATTTTAAATATTATATTCCACTATTAATTCTAAAACTAACATTTAATTTTATATTCTACAATTGAAAAGAGCCATTAAATGGGTCAAAACAACATTCAGTTTTTATTTAGATATGTAATTATTATTGATGCAGCAGTGCTATTTGTTTCTTCTTATTTATTGTTTATTGAATGAGGCCATCTTAGTCATCATATTTTTTGAGTTTAATATAAACTAAAAATTTTAATTCATCATAACTATAAAACTGTTTGTTTAGAAAAATCAAATTTGAATAGTTTATTATTAAAGGAGAAACATTATAATTATATATATAACTCATATATATATATGAGTTATATATAGGATTATAATGTTTCTCCTTTAATAATAAACTATTCAAATTTGATTTTTCTAAACAAACAGTTTTATAGTTATGATGAATTAAAATTTTTAGTTTATATTAAACTCAAAAAATGAAATAATAGAAGTATAATATTGTGCATTGTTTTGCTGTGAAAATTGAGATGGGCATTCATTTGTTATTTAGTTTGGAACAATCATTCTGTCTTAAAATCTAAATTTATATTCTAAATATAATTGTTTTAACTTTTGAATAGAATTCATAATAGCAGAAATGATCAGTAAAACTTTATTATACTTAAGTTACAAATTTTGACAAATTAAATGAGTATTTATTTAAAAACAGAATTAGTTACTGAATAAAATATATTTTTATCTTAATTTTAAATCTAAAAGTAAATTAAAAGCTGTATATATTATAAATAACTCACCTAAAGATGTTATTCCATTACATTTCAGTACCTATTCAAATATAAATATAAATTTTAATTTATAACTATTTATCCATATTCAAATCATTATCAAAAGTTCATGTTTTTCAATAAATGTGCCAAATTACAAATATATAATAATTCAGAAAGACTTAAAATTTAACAAAGATAAACTAGTTGAGAAATAAATTTAAAAATTATTTAGCTAATATTTCATTTATTTATATAATTACCATCATCAGAATAGAAAAACAATCTATTAATAGTTCAGAATAACTGATATTTTTTTGTAATATTTCCTGATTATATTATATATAAAGATTATATTAATAGAACTTTAGATTTCTGAAGCTAGTTTTCTTATTTAGAGTAATGATTCAATTCTATCATTTTTCTTCCTTAATCTAATCAAAGTTCTAATTAATGCTATACTAGATTTCTCACATATGTAGCTGTATTTATAAACTACTATTTTAACTAACTGTTATTAATAATATTTGAAAATAACAGCACTAAACAGTAGTTGAAAAATAATAACTAAAAACTTTTAATAAAACATTTTCAGTTGTATAAAGGGCTTTTGTGTATTATTATAATTTTTAATCAAAAACAGTTCATTAAAAGCTTTTAGTTATTATTTTTCAACTACTGTTTAGTGCTGTTACTTTCAAGTAACTGTATTTCTCAGTATGCAGAAATTACATAGACCTGATGTGAACAGTATCCAATATTGGATCCTATATTAATAAAAAATCCAAAGAATAAATAAAGTAATACTGATTTTAATATCTTTCTTTTTTTTTAATTGCAAGAAACAATCGATATTAGAAAATTATGTATAGCATTCAATTGATTCAAATCAACAATATAGCGCTAATAAAACATTAATAATTAAATTACTGAAATGCTATAGAACAATAGTTTTCTTTAAATTCAAATGTTATAATGCAATAAATCAAAACAATTTAATTTATTATAGGTCTATTTTCTAAAAACTAATAATTTATATTATATTTTAAAAGAACATTTCTAAAGTGTCACTTTTCTATATTTTGTATAATATAAGTGAAAATTTATTCTAATCAATTATCTTTTTCTTTTTTACTTCTAATGCATGCATTTTTCATACTATAAAATTCAGATATATATTTCATGAATTAAACAAAATATTGTAGAAACAAATAAACTTCATATTTATTGAAATTAGAGAAAAAGAAAAATTCATAAATTAAAAGAACAAGGTTCTGAATATTGAACTCTAAATGCATTAAACATAAGATTTTAAATTTGTTGAAAAATGTTTGACCAAATTCATGAAATTCCAATCAACAAATGAATAAAGAAAATAGGTTGGCTAAATGATAACAGAAAGTATTCACTTGCCACCTTCCAATGGAGGTATGTACCCAGAATTCCATCAAAATCCAGATGCATAAAAGTCCACTCAAAATTCATATGGAATTCTGAGTACATCAGACTTTCAGGATGTCTGGGCTTAGTCTGTTAACCTCATCTTTCATCTATGATCTGATATCTTATGTAAGATCTCTAGAAATCCAATCCCCACTACTAAATTATCTTCAATTGGAAAGTTGCATGAAAAACAAGAAACAATTAAATAAAATAATTGATCACTAAAAATAAAAGGCAAAAACTTCCTATCGCTTTCCAATTAATAATTTAACTGAAAATAACTTAGAATATCAAAATTTGAAGTGATACAGTATAAACTGTGAAAAAAATTTTAATAAAATTCAAAAATGCAGTAATTTTTTTTATTTTATTTTGATTGCAGAAATTTTTAAAGAAAAAATAGAATCTTATCAAATTAAAACAAGAAAACACTCAAAAGTTCACTTCATCTATTTAATTATCTTGAATGTTTTATCTAGATCGTACATATTATTCGTTTATCCATGAACATTTATCATGATTTCAATTATAAAATTAGAAACTAACCTCTTTTCTAACTTCAGCTTCCAAACAACAATTAGCAAGAATACTTAATGCCACATCAGATAATTTTGGCTTCTCTATTAATTGTATTATTAATTTAATAGCACCTTTTTTGGACAAATTTCTGGGGCCATTGGATTGTTTCAAATATTTCGTTCTTATATATACCAATGCATTATATACAGTCGTCAATGACTGACTTCTTAATTTTTCAAACACAACCTCTTCATTCATTATGGAGTTCAGTTCATTCTTATCATCTCCATTATTTACGATACCATCTTCCATAATTTTTCAATGACGAGAGCGCTACGAGCGTATCTCATGCTACCATGTGTAATTTTTTTTTTTTTTAATTTTTTAGCAAATTTTAAAATGTTTTCTTTAATTTCATAAATGTGATATATAGTTTATTTAATACGTTCAATTAAATAAATTATATATCACATTTCAAAAATTAAAGCCTAATAATCTTTCTAATGTAAGCAATTATTGGTTACCATTGAATGGAAAGCATGCGGATTTTTTTTTTTTAAATCATTAAATTAAAAAAGATTGTTTCCATAATTTTTACAGTACCTTTTGAAAACATTAAATAATTTTTTGTGTTAAAAATATTGTTCAGAATAAAGTTGTCCTAAATGAACTTCTTGTTAATTACAATAAGAGAAGAAAACAGAATTATTTGTTTTTAATAATTTTATCATCACAAAATTATTTCAATAAAAGCATAAGATTTAGTGGAATGTGGCTTTAGTACTGTAAATGATTTGCTACTGAAGAAAAGAAATTCACTAGATTATCACCAAACGAAGGGTTTTTTTTTTTTTTTTTTTTTTTGTCAGCAGATGACGCTACTTCCCAATCTTTAGATCACGTCCTAAATTTAAAGTTTTGCTTAAAGTGCTTGCAACGACAAAAGTAGATGTTTTTATCTCGTTTGGAACAGTTTGTTGAATTCGTTGAAAAATGGTGTCTAAAGAAGTCTATTCTATAACTTCTATAGTGCTTAGCGAACTAAATACTACTCCAGTTTTTTATAATAAAGATGATGACATGCTTATTCAGATATTATAGCATTACATGAAAATAAAGAGAGAAAACAAAAAGAAAAGAATTAAAAAATTATATTTATAATTTCACTTTTAAAGATTTCGGATACACATTTTCAAATTTTTTCAGGAGAGTATGGATCCAGGTCTCATTATTAAATATGACTTTTTATTTGATTACCGATCATATAATGGATATGGACAGCTATTGTAGGCTTTAGAATAGTCTCATCACTTAATATAAAAACAACTGAAAGTAGCGTAAAACCGAAAAATAAGGTGTCTGTTTATATTTGCATGATTTCACAAACGGCAGACCATTTTAATGCCACTCACGGATCGCTCATTCTCTAAATGAAATCGATTGTCAGTGTAATATCTAAGAATTAAACATGAGTGTTTCAGATGATAAGAAGAGTGTTTCATGAGTGTTCCTTAACCGGTTAGGCCACGCTTGCCCGAATGTCACTTGCCCGATACCCAGTTGCTCGAATCTTACTTGCCTGATTCCCACTTGTCCGAATCCCATTTGCTCAATTCCGCTTTGAACTACTTCAGAACATATTATGTAGTATTATGGCCATAATTATTATATTTATATTATATTATTTAACAATATTCAATCGAGGTGAATTGATAGGCAGTTTGGACCAATCTATCTACACATATCTAAGGTGACTAACTTTTTTACAACGCAATCGAGGTGAATTGATAGGCAGTTTGGACCAATCTATCTACACATATCTAAGGTGACCAACCTTTTTACAACGAAAAGAAGGACACGAATTAATTGAAGGAAAAAAAATATCGTAGATAAAAGAAACATTTTATTCATTGCAACAATAATACACTATAATATGATAAATGCACAATAAAAACATTTGTAGCATTTTATATTGTAATTATGCTGGCTTGCCTATTAATTATTATTTAAATGAGCACTTTTCCATTAAATGAATATTTTTTGTCAATGCATCATCTCTTAACAATATATTGGAAATATCTGAACAAGAAATGTCCTTCATATTGAATTTAACTGCAAGTACTGCAGCTAGAGTATCAACATTCAATCTCGATTTCTCACTTGTCCAAAAATCATTAGCAATTGAAAAAATCTCTTTCAACTGCTGCATTAGTTCTAGTAAGGTGACCAACTATTTTTGGCATAGGTCGACGGGATAAGCCCAAAGTATATATATACTTTATATTGGCCTCAAATAATATATATCTATATATATATATGTGCGGCCTTCCTCTGAATAAATGAGGTGTTTATTAAATTAGTTCGACAGGTCGGAATGTGGAAAAATGCACTAAATGGGATATACTGTTTTCCATTATTTTCAAATGCCCAGTCCGAAAAGCGATCACGTGATATCCGGTCGCAGGGAATAACTTTCTGGTAGAGGGGGCATCGATCGGACAGAAAGTATCAAAGGAAACGTTAAACTCCTCGTTTGTGTTTATCGTGCGAGTTCCGACATTAGATGAGGCCAAATAGTTTGAGTGCCTGGGGAAAACTGCGTGATCTGACATGTCAAACGCATTCGTATAATTCCGTCGGGATCCGGGAAGGGAAGTAGAAAACTTAGAGGTAAGCTGGAAATCTGTATTCCTCGTAAACGAAGTATACCAATCTTTGCACACTAGGCTCCTAACAATCAGTTG
>AYEL01061217.1:0-13603 GCA_000484575.1 Olivierus martensii | reverse complement strand
GTAATTTTAAATTTGCATTTATATGCTTATAGATTAACTACCGTAATTAAACTTAATAATTGAAAACAGAATTTACAAAAAGTGAATCAAACTTACATTTCTTTTCTCGACGGAAAATGAAACAGCGGCGGATTATTATTACCGCAAATAATACATGGAATCCTCTTATCTGTGCTCTTTGTATTCATTATTTTATAACTGGCTATGGCAGAACAAAATCTAATAAAACTTACAAAAAATTAAATATGGCGCCAGCTTCCCAACGGTTCAAATTGAGTTCGACAGTGGTGAGAAAGAAACCGAAACCACTGTCACTTCTCAAAATCTAATTTTGTTTTAATTATTAATTAATTTTAAAAATATATATATAATTTCTGCACAATTGGAAATGATTTTGAAAAATATTTAAAAAAATAAAACTCGAATGTTAGGTCACGTGAGTTGTAGTTCCTGTAAGTACAGCTGAGGGCGCTGTATGTACTTTTGTCGCGTGATTTTTCGGTAGTTAACTATCTGTGTATTACTAATCTGTGGTCGGTGTGTTCAAATCAAGGTCCTTGGTTCAAATAGCAATGTAGAATTTTTTATTGAGGCATATAAAGATTACTCTTGTTTATATTATACTAAGTATAAACAAGCAAATTAGAACGCAGTGTGATAACGTTCTAGGCGCTAACGAAACGATAGCTTCGTCGGACTATAAACAAGCCTTAAGACAATCAGAATCATAACACCTAACGGAAATTTTGCTGTAACTGAAGGATGTAGAATGCCAATTACCACACTCACGATCTCCAGGAATGCAAATCTGATGCTCAAAATCGGCTGTAAAATAAGTTTCCTGTAGTTTCTAATTGATTAGAATTACAAGAAAATGAACAAATTATGAATCAGAAATATCGGTTCATAGACACTATGTTCCCATTTAATAATAATAATGACACACACAATAGTGACGGAATTTAATAAAGATAGTTTACAGTTGCTGAACAACTGTTTAATATCTTTACTACAAAATTAGCAATATAGTTGCTAAATAGTCTACTATCTTTAATTAATTAGTAATTGTTAGTAAAAACAACTATGTTGTTGTTATATACAACATTGTTTTATAAGTATGTTTAATAAGTTGAAACTTTTAAACATATATACGCTTATAGAAATTTTGGCTTTAACTAGTACATTGAAATTTCTTCAAAAATTTTCTTCAATTAAATGATGAAGTTTCAATATATTGCTATTTTTTGCGTATCTTTAACACTGATATGAAATATTATGGATTGAAATATAATATTAAACTGTATTATTTTTTAACTTTTTGAAAAGAGGCTATATGCTTCTATTAGTATTTCTATTAAAAAGGTTAAAAGGTCTTTATGAGATATTAAACTTCTATGGATACTTGAAAATATTGAGAGGAAAACAGCTTAAAGGAAAATAATAGCAACTGTACCGCAACCTAAAACTTAGAACTATGTCAACTATCACTATTTCTTGGTACTAACTCACTAGTTCTAGGTCATTGAAATATTCAATGAAGGAAAGTTGACGTTATTCTGAACTTATTTTACCAATGTTGTGACTAAATGCAAGTAATTTGAGAGAATTCCATGTTCTTCAAGGAGGCGTTGGGATTTATGTGAACGGGCACCAACAAATATTTCCTACTGCCAAATATCTCCTCGACTGCGCATTTGTCTCCGTATGTGTCTGTAGTAACAAACTGTCTTTCATAATCCCGCAAACTTCATCAGTATGTTGGGCGTCACCATCATGCTTAGTGATGTGTGTTCCTGAACTTTTTGCTTTCTCGAGAATAGAGATTCCTGAATTAGTAATTAATTTATTTCTCAAGATTGGAGATACTCTTTCGAAAATTCTCTAGAATCTCGAGATTTGAATAAAAATGTTTAGTTAAAAGATACCTGTTTTTAATAAGGTTAAAAACAAAATGAGGCAGAAAAATATCATGTAAAATGAAAATAAATAATACTGAATTGTTTTATATTTGTTTTTATTTAAAATTTTAATTATATTGAAAAATAGACCACATTTCAATAATATTTAAAAAAATAATCGCATTTTTTTTACAATAACTGACAGTTTTTATTAAAATAGCTTTTCAATACAGATAAACAGTCTATCCGCTTATCTACAAAATGGGCCCTGTGTATGAATACAAAAATTACAGAAATGGAATTTTTGTGCCTAATCTTATGTAGACATATATGGGCTTTTATGAATACAAAAATTCCAGAAATGGAATTTTTGTGCCTAATCTTATGTAGACATATATGGGCTGTTATACTATACGACTGCTTAATTTTTATACGTCACTATATTTGAATATTTAGACCAAAAGATACACATCTTAAAAAAAGTTTAGAACCTCCTATTTTGGCTACCTAATTTTCTAAGAGATCTCGTAGTCACTGACGATGGGTTAAAGTTGGGAGTTTGGAGGAATGATTGAGGACAAGATATTCACTCATATCCTCTGATAACTAATTGGATCACATTATTCCCAATTTACCATAGACATCATTAGACGTCGTTGTTACTGTGGCGAACTATTGAATGGGGTAAAACCAGATATTAGTTTTGGCTTTGTTATATAAACATCATCACAAATCTGACTATAGAATAACATGACAATAATAGAAATTCTTTAAAATTGCAAGAAAATGAATGATTTTTGAATAGTTTATTGATCTATGCATTATTTTCGATCTATATGCATGTTTTAAGTATTATTTTGTGATTAATTACAAATATTTTTCTTTTTAAAATAAAAAGTAAAGTAGAAATGATGCGAATAAACCACATAACTTATTCACTTCATTTATTGATTTGAAGACGTCACATAGCCAAAAGAAGAACCTAAATAATTAATTTATCGCTATAAAATTTTTAGAATACAAATTCTGCGAATTTTTTTAATTCTCGAGATATATAAAAAATTTTCTCGAGAATCGGGAATCTCGAAATAATAATAATAATTAATTCTCGAGAATCGTGAATGAAATTTTCTTGTAAATCCAAATGCCTAACTCAGTACAAATGTGATGATATCAGAGTAGACGTGTTGCCATATATAAAAATGGAACAGCACAATCAAAAATCGTGCTGTTCTGTTTTTGTATATGGTAACACAGTCTACTCTTATATCATCACATTTGTACTGAGTTATGCATTTGGAACCTCTGATTTTCACAGTTCAACTTTCATTTGTTCTTGTATTAATTTTTCCTGGATTTTCACGGTATGTCGAAAAAAATAAAGAAATATAGCTTATCTTTCTAATAGCAACTCTATCGAAGGCTTAAAGGATGGAGGGTTGAAACTTATTTTGCCATAAATGGAAGTCTACTGTAAATGTTACCTAATTATTTATTCCAATATTATTAGTTTCGAAATTTCATAAGCGTTCAAATTGGGACATGTTTTTGTTACACCGTGCTCCCGAGATTTCCCTCTATTCGACTCTGAGAAAGACACTTTTACGTTTAAAAACGGTATTCAGAAATTATCGAAATAAATACATCGAGTACAAAACTATTGAAGTATCGGATTAAAGTATCATTATTTGTAAAAGAATTGATATATTCATTGCATCCCTACTCGTAGGCTATAATAAATACCATATTTTACTTACTCTAATTGAAAACGGTTGAAATATCGCAAAAACTTTAGATAATTCCGTTGGTTTCGCAATGGAAAATCGTATGTTATTTATCATAAAATGTTTGGAAAATTCCATCAATTCCAGCTGATGAAAGTTCATTGCTACTGGTAGAGCTATATCTATTTCCTTAAATTAAAAAGTAATCATTTAATTAATTATGAAAATAATATAATTTATTATTTTTTTATAAAGATCTTCAAAAAATATAATACACATACATCATCTCTGAAATGATCACTTATTAATTGACGGAAAGATTTCCGTGAACTTGCCATTAATTCCATAAAATCTATTATTTCAAAACTATAAAATAATACAAAAAATAAGAAGTTCTAAATTAATAATGAAATAAATAGTGAAAAATTAGATCAGAAATAAATATCTTACCTGAATCCTAAGGCCTCTTGGATCAAAAAAATTAATTTTGCAAAGGCGCCTTTGTTTAATAAAATAATTTTTCCATTATTCTTCCTCAAATGTATTAGATTTGACATCTAATAACATTCTTAAGCAGTCCAAGAAAAACTTTTATTAACAGTGTATTTTATATTAAGTTGTCATAATCAAATACCTACATAGAGCAATTGTTTTGTTCGTGTGAAAGTCTTTTAGAGATTAATCCAAAATTAGTACTGTAAGATGTGAACAAGATTATAGTCTGTGAGTTTCAATTCTCTAATTAGAAAATATTCCTCCAAATTCATTAAATGTAGCTTTTATTAAAGCTATTTTGAGGTCAAAAAATTCTGGTAATGATGAACCAATTCAAACTAGTCTTATCAGATCCACTCAAGTTTTTGAAAACAATCAGATTTATAGATATTACTCTTAACACAAATTGACATATAGATAGATGAAATATATGCAAAAAAATGTTTAAACATTCAATTGTCTTGACTAAAACTTTTTACAGTTGAATTGTTTTTTTTTTCCTATGGGTTAAAATTTCCTGAATCAGTTTCTATAATACAGATGATTAGGCTAGCACACATATATATTTATTGTAGTGGTAATTAGAGCCCATTGAACTAACCAACACCTATATTAGGTTTTTACTGGAGGATTGAAAAATAGGCCATACTAAGATTACCCCCATGAAAAATCTGGAAAGTTTAGAAGTCAAAACAGTATATGCTGTTGAAGATTGAATTACTAAAGTTTGTCAAATATGGAAATTTATTAAATTTCAAGTCAATTCTATAGAAATTTATCAATCCTTGATAAATTTTGTCAGAAAATTACAGAAAAGCGAAAAATTATCAGTAATAAATCTGAACTAATATTTGTATATTCCAATAAATACTGTTTATTTTAGGAAAGCTGAAAAGTAACATTAGTAATAATTTTTTTTATGAAAAATCTTTTATATAGCAAATACACTTGCTTAAATATTCCAATTAACATTGTAGTGGTAATTAGAGCCCATTGAACTAACCAACACCTATATTAGGTTTTTACTGGAGAATGAAAAATCCCCATGAAAAATCTGGAAAGTTTAGAAGTCAAAACAGTATATGCTGTTGAAGATTGAATTACTAAAGTTTGTCAAATATGGAAATTTATTAAATTTCAAGTCAATTCTATAGAAATTTATCAATCCTTGATAAATTTTGTCAGAAAATTACAGAAAAGCGAAAAATTATCAGTAATAAATCTGAACTAATATTTGTATATTCCAATAAATACTGTTTATTTTAGGAAAGCTGAAAAGTAACATTAGTAATAATTTTTTTTATGAAAAATCTTTTATATAGCAAATACACTTGCTTAAATATTCCAATTAACATCTTTGAATATTTTGCTAATTTACAATACAATATTTAACACATCATCTAATGCCTTAACAATAATTGAAGAGAAACATTTATGTATGTAATATATGTTTTTTGTTAAACAATAAGATTTTTATTTAAAAAAAATGACAAATTATAAAATCAAAATGTCTTATATACTAAAATTATTAAATGAATTACAAGCCAGAGGTAAATATTAATTTTTATAATTTTGTGGGTTAATCATTTCATTTAATTCTGTACAGATTTATTGTTTTTATTTTTTAAAAGTGTTAGAAATATAAATTTGGACACAAAAGTTTGATACTATTTTCAACTTTATCTTTAAGTGTTATAGGATTATTAGGTTATAACCTTTTAAATATATTTAAATTTACAAACTATTTACAAGTGGATAAAGTGATGTTCTAAGTAGAATGTATTTTACTTCCAACAGATTTTTAATTTATGAAAATGTTTAAATTTTCATAAATTAAATATTAAAAACCTATATGGAGTTTGGACACAAAAGTTTGATACTATTTTCAACTTTATCTTTAAGTGTTATAGGATTATTTGCATCTAGTTATAACCTTTTAAATATATTTAAATTTACAAACTATTTACAAGTGGATAAAGTGATGTTCTAAGTAGAATGTATTTTACTTCCAACAGATTTTTAATTTATGAAAATGTTTAAATTTTCATAAATTAAATATTAAAAACCTATATGGAATTATATGAACACACAATTTTTCTTATGTATTTGATTTTTAATATCAAAGTGTATTCCTAGCCTACAATAAAATCATGAGTAACAGTGAATTTTTTTCTCTGTAGCAAAAATTTTTCAATTATGAAAGTGAAGATCTTGAAGTTATGTAAAATACATGTCCTTCAAAAAACAAAAAAAATTTATTAAATAATGTTTTACAAGTTTCATACAACCCTTCTGACTTCAAAGAAACGTTTTAAATAATAAACTTGTCCAAGTGTCATGGCAACCAGCACAAGTGCTTCAAAGAAGGCCCACATCACAACTCTAGAGTTTGTGCTCTCATTAACTGAAATAAATAATTATTAAAAATTTTGTAAAATAAGTAAAAAAATACAGTTTGACAATAAGGAACTTACTAGAACGGTGAATACGATCTCTCACAGCCATATATTCTTGTTCATGTTTTACCGAAGTCAATGCAACTGCCAATTCTTTAATCATGTCCTCCAATTTATTTTGATGAGCTAAATAAAATAATTTGATGAAAATTTAAAAATTTTTTATTCTAAATGTATTATGTAAATTTTAACTAACCTTCAGCTTCTAATTCTTTTTCCTTAGGAGCTTCTCCAACATCCATAGAAAACATTACAATTTTTGGAGTCATTGTAGACATTGCATTGCTAAAGCAGTAAGTATATACTCCATCCATATGAGCAGCAAAGGTATATTTTCCATTGCTCTCTCTTTCACCTTGATAAATTACTTTGTTATCTGGACCTGTAATCTGAAAGATCAATCTTCATAAATATTTATATATTCCTTACATAATTAAAATATTTTTACTTTGCTAAATATTTTTTCTAATTTAATTGCAAAAATTAAATGTTGTGAAATAAATCTGAAAGATCAATCTTCATAAATATTTATATATTCCTTACATAATTAAAATATTTTTTCTAATTTAATTGCAAAAATTAAATGTTGTGAAATCATTGTAAAATTTCACTTAATCTATATTTTTGGTATATTAATTAGATAAAAGTTAATAGATTCTGATTAATAAAAATTATTAACATATTCTTGTAATATACACTATTAGCATATATCACACATTTTCATATACATATTGAAAATTTGATAAATTATATATTCAAAATTTCAGGCAGTCCTCAACTTACAATGGTAATGTAATTTATGAATCAATGCACCAAAATTATTCTTTTTTGTTTAATTCTTGTAGTTGTGTATTTAGGTTTATTATTATTATAATGCACAAGAAATATATTATGTTGTTTGATATTAAAACTGCATTTAACAGTTAGAAAAAGGAATTCATTTGAAAAGCAATGAAGAAGGCCACTCAGTTGTTTAAGGATGGGGTAGAGAGATTAAATTGAGCTGCTCTAGGCATTTTTGTGAAGCTTGTCCTAATAAAGATTGATAGAGAGATATCCATAAATTTAGGATATTTCTGAGTTCTGATGCTCCAACTTATAATCGGTTTGGTTCAAACCTTGAGGTTATAAGCAAAGGATTACATGTAATTTAAAATTAATAAATATCATAATTATATATTATAAAATCTATTTTGAACTAAACCAACATAATTTTATATGTAACTACTGAGTAATGAAATAATTAGAAAACAATGGAAATGTTGGAAGCTGTTGTCTAAAATTGAATATCAAAATTACCAGCCATAGTCTTTAGTATTACTGGTTTTTATAGAAGGAAACAAATTTCTTCTTTCTGTCAGCCAGTACCAATTATTTCTATGTCAGATTATAACATTAGTTTCCTCTTTCTACAAATTAAGCTGTGAAATCAAAGTTGAGGATTTTAAACCCACAAGAAATCACAAGCAGCACTTCAAGTGCTTGTTGCGATTTCTTGTATTAGTAGAAGCAGCAGAACTCAGTTGTTTATAGTTTAAACACACTTTTATCAAGTTTTTATTTTATTATTATTTGATTCGTTTTGGAGAAGCTGATGAAGATTATGGGAAAAATAGAATCTTCAAAGCAATCCTTATGCTGCAAGTGATTTTATCTGCAATTATTGGGAAGAAAAACTGCTGTTTCATAAAGCATTGGAAAAGATTAGTCTGCAACTGAAAATTCACTGAACATCTCAGCTGTCATTTTAAATTCATAAATATTAATCTATAAATAATTAAATAAAAAAAGCATACAATACTGTAATATAGTATGACTATAGTTGTTACAACACTGCTGTAATGAGAGTTAATAACATTATTAATGCTAATTTATCATCAAGAGTTAACTATCTGAATTTATGATATAATTGTCATAATATGATACAAATTATTTCTTATCTATAAGAGTGAATATATGATATTTTTTCACAACTATCCTATCTACTAGCTACTAACCTATCTATCTATAGGCTATACAGTAGTGAAAAAAATTATTGTATAAGATCAATGCTTATTTACATCTAACATTAGTTTCCTCTTTCTACAAATTAAGCTGTGAAATCAAAGTTGAGGATTTTAAACACACAAGAAATCACAAGCAGCAGCGCGAGAAATTCGTGGAACCAATTATTCGCGCTAATCGAGGCCTACCTGTAATCCTTAACTTTTGATGGGATTAAGTTCAAACTGTGTCATAAGTTGGAGCTGTCGAAAGTGAGATATGCCCAAAATTTATGAATTGCTTACTAACCAATAATTATTATTACACTCTACTTTAGCATAATAAACTTAACAAATACAAAAATATAAGAACCAGATAAAAAATGATATAAAAACCATTCCTCAGGACTTGAACACATGTCAACTGCTTGGTCAATCATAAAATTTATTGATTATATCACTGTCATAAGTATGAATGGTCATATTTAAGGACTACCTGCATCTTAAGTAATGCTAATATACATAAGACTATTTCTACAGTATTATTCTTGGCTTTAAACAGCCATCCTCAGCCAATTATGGGTCATTCCAAATTTAATTAACTGGTTTCTTGTTTATTTAGTAATTATTTTATAAATTGTAAATCAGAAAAGAAATTTACTTCTTTTTGATTAGTTATTAAAAATAATTCGAGAAAACTTTTATCGTTCTTGAATATAATTCAAATTAACGATTATCTCAATCTTATATTTAAGTACAAATTTAATTTTCTGCTTTATCCATAAAGTAGAATCCATTATTCAGTATTAACTCTTAAAAGCTGAAATAATGAGATTGTGCTCTAATTTTAATAATAATAATAAACTACAGCTATGTTTTCTGAGTGTATTTATTTAAATGGTTAACGACACGCATCGACATTATTTTTTAAGGATATTATGGATGAGTTCGAAATCCATTCGGATAAACTTATTATGCAGTCATTGAACCATTACCGTAATATTTATCACTTTATGAAGAATTCTCTTCAATAAAATAATTTTTCATATTACTAACAAAAATTTTCTGTATTTATTAATTAATTTGTCTCAATTTTCGCGGCATTGACATTGGAAAGCCGGGAGAAATTAGGATATGCAAACGCCTTTCTGCCGCCAATGTGCGAGTCACTGCCCCAACGTCTAGGAGCATGCTCATTTCACTCGCTGTATCTCTATCGCTACTCTTTCGCATGCGATCTGTCTGTGGCCGTGTAGTTTTATCTAAGCTTTCTAACGAATAAGAAATAAAACAAATGTTTTGTTGCTTGCCGGTGTTAACAGGTACTGTGACTGTTCCTAAAAAAACTGTTCAAGCTAACAGGTTAGTAATACGTATACTTACAATTACATATTTAGGTAAATTCTTATTATTCGTTACCAATAATATAGGAAATTTTAAACATTTGTTTAATAATTAGAATATCTTTCTATTCAGACTTATACGAGATATATTAATTAAAGTTACATTTTATCCGAAACGAATAGAGAAGAGTTATTTGTAGATCGTGTTTAGATGGGCGGTTTCCTCGTGGAAAACGCGGATGATAGTGTACCGTTTTTATAAAGTAATAATATTAACGATCTTTTCGTTTACATGAAACAGATGCATTATATTTATATCGCAGAAACATTATCGAATTTTTTTGTTATGTTATCGCAAAAAATTTGGTAATTCGATAATGAAACGGCATCAGAAATGTATAATAATCAAATATCCTGACTAAATATCAATTTTTTTCTTTCTTTTTTTTTTTTTTTAACTTTATCACCTTTAATGAAAATATCCAAAATTATTTTTTTTTTTTTTTTTTTTTAATAATTCGTGATACTACATAAAATAATCAATATTTGAAAAACAAACTATAGATAAGTTATTTAGAGATTCTATAGAATTAATGTTTAATAAATACAGTATTTAGAATAAAAGTTATATTTTCCTGTAAAAGATTAAATAATTTTTTTAATTTTTTAATATTGCATTTAAAATTAATTAATCTGTTATTTAATAATAACTGTATTTATATAAAACAATGTAAGAGAAAAATAATAATAATAAATTATTTTATTATTATTATTTTTCTAATAAATAAAAATAAAAAAATTGTCAAAGCTAAAAATTGAAGCAGCGATAACGCAATTATGAAAGCAAATCTTCAACCACTACGCTACTGAGACATTCGAAAGTTAATTAAATTTTAGAATATATGAACTCAATACAAAACTTCTCGTGCGATTTTCTCGACAATGCTTGAGTAGTGCACTTTATTGCTCAAACATTATATTGTCCTAGGGAACTACTACAAGTATGCAAAATTTCAAAAAAATCGGTGACCCGAATGTCTGAACCTCCCCTTGTAAGATATTTCAGTCTAAAATGATATATGACACTAATGAAGATATTAATCTATATAATAATTTGTTTATCTGCAATAGCTTTGTAGAGCTGGAGATTTACAGAGAATCTCAAGTCCCTCAGATATCCTTTGGTACAGCCACTATTTTTACAATGTGCTAACTATTGAAATTTTAAAATATTAAAATGCCAAAAATATCTTAAAAACTATAAAAGTTTTTGTAGATCACTGACTGCTTAAAGACAACAGATTCAATATAATTATCACTAAACAACAATAAAGTTAATCATATTTTATTGAAACATTTTCGGCTACACTAGGAAACTATCTTCAGCCCTACAAAATAAGAACAGAAAATATTTAAAGAAAAACATTCTAAGAATTACAAAATTTCAAAATAAGAATAACTATTACAAGGTGCACCTATTATTATAAACAAATAAAAATGTAAATACAGGCAATCTCAGATTTGCATAGATCTAACATATATAGAATCATACTTATGTAAGATTAATTTTAATTAATGAGCCAGAACCAAATGTAGCACTACCTGGAAAAAAAAAAATGATGATGTCAGACTCAGAAATGAATTCAGATCTTCAAAATTGTAAGTGACTACTTTACCACATGACTTAGTTATATTAAATAATAAAGCACATATTTTTAATAATAAATCTTTGTAACCCACTAGTACTATATAATGTAAGCTCCAACATGCATAAATCCAATTTGCATAGAGTTTTGCAGAATGATCCATTCACATAAGTCAGGAACTGCCTGTATATATATAATATTTTATAAAATATGATTAACTCTTATTTACTGCAGTTTAATTCATTTTTATTGAATCTTAAAAACTGTTTTATATACAGGCATACTCATTATTGCAGCAGTTGCATTTCAGACCACCGCTTTAAAATGAATTTGGCTGTAAAGCAAATCACAATTTTTTTTTATTTGCTAATGCATATAAAAACCTAAAACTATATTTACAATATTATTCTTTAAGTGCACAATAGTGCTAGACCTAAAAAACTCAGTCAGAAGGATGTTTTTTAAAGCATTTGCATAGCAATTTGGAGAATCCATGTTCAATTCTAAGTCTTACACTTTCAGTTTTTCTGGATGGCTTCAGGTTCTGTCAGTATGTATTAATTTATGTTTTATAAATCTATTCTAAGTAATATTTTGCAGATAATTTTCATTTTGAGATATAAAATAAAAATATTGAATATAATTGAGAAGCATCGAAAAGCAAAGTGCTGTAAAATGAGATATGCCTGTATACGATCTCATTAAATATCATCACTTTTCCAAAATTTGTTTTAAAATTTTTTTCTCGTACATCCACAATATAATATGAGCAATAATAAAGATGATATAACTTTATTTGATCATATTTATGTGATGCAGTTATCAATAGTTTGTATGAGGGAACATAAATAACAAATTGGCTTATGCCAAATGTTACTGAAAATTTGCACAAATCATGTAGTATCATCATTCTTATTTTTAAAAAAATATTTTTCTGCAATAACAGATAAACAAATTCACTTATTTTCATCTTGGGTAGTAAACAATAATTTGATAAATTTTTAACAAAGTTTCATGGGAATCATAAAAATTCAGATAAACAAATTCACTTATTTTCATCTTGGGTAGTAAACAATAATTTGATAAATTTTTACCAAAGTTTCATGGGAATCATAAAAATGAAGATAGCAGAAATTTATTATAGAATGATTAAATATATAGTAATTTCATATTTAATTTATAACTTAATCAATACTAAAGATCATGTTCAGCATTACAAGAATAGAAATTTTGATTCAGATATTTATTGTAAAATACAGGTAGTCTTTGACTAATAATAGATTTGAACAAAATCCTGCAGTCATAAGTCAGAGCAGTGAGAAGTTAAAAATGCCCAAAATTTATAGGTTTTCAACTACTAATCTTTATTAGGATACTATACGTCATAATAATAAACATAATGAACACAAAATACAAGAACCATACATAAAAAAGATGCTTTTGGTATATCAGTCCATTGCATATAGTGTTATGCAATGTGAACTGTATTCACCAATAATAGAATTTACTAATGACATCAGTCATAAATAGTAGTAGTCATAAGTCAAGGGAAACATGTAAAAATGCACAAAATACATAAATATAATTTTCACCAGACTATATAATAATGTAAGTTTAGGATTAACAACTGTTTACTCAATTTACATGGTTTACATTCTCCTAAATTAAACTTAGTTATCTATAGATCAGATAATTTTTTGAAATATTCAACACTTATATCTTAATAATCAAGTAATTAAAATCAACAATTTATTTGAATTGCATATTAAATCATTCTTTTCCTAATAACTAATAGCTTTTTTGCAAACTGTAGAAAATCTTATACTCATTTCAGTGTCAATAATAAATACAATATAAAATATAATAAAAATAGAGCTACTTGCTTGTTGAAAAGGACTGTATTAAATGATAGAAGTCTTTGAGGCAAATAACAGTTGAACTTAGGGAGGGAAATGTGGCAAATGTCTCTTTGAGAACAGTTAGACAGCACTTAAACAAGTGTAACATCCGAGGTTGTGTGGCGAGAAAAAAGCCATATCTGAAGCAGTGCCATAAAAAA
>AYEL01061211.1:0-24193 GCA_000484575.1 Olivierus martensii | reverse complement strand
ATTTTACTGTACCCATATGAGCTGGGCGAACTGGATTGCTGCTGGGGGCGAGGCTGTGCTGAGGGTTTTGTGCGCTGCGAGTCACGTGCGCTCCATGCATTCCGTGTGTGTGTGTTCGTGAACCGAAGCATCGTTCGTAAAGCGAAGCAAAATTTGTTCGCAAATGGTGTTCGTAGACCAATTTGTTCGTGAACCAAGACGTTCGTGATCTGAGGTATCATTGTATCTTGTTTAATAGTCTGTAACAAGATTTAATGCTAAAATCATTTAGAAAATTGATGTATTTTTTATATTCTACATAATGCATTGGAAACATTTGTAATGATTCTTGATGTCATAGGTTGGCTAATATGAACAACATCTCCTATAACAGACTGAAAGTTAGGCAATGTTAAAAAAATCTCAGTGTACATAATACTTGTGTTTCCACATTTATAGCACACGAACACTTTGATTTTTTCTGATAAGGTGAAGGTTCTATTAATTTAAAAATTGCATCTTTAGGTAGTCTATAGAAACAAATAAGCTCGGCAACTATAATATCATTAACTTGAGTCGAGGTAATTGACACTTCGAATAATAAATCTGTCCTCTTCATCGACTAAGAGAGAAAAATACTCTTCTGCCATCTTAAAATTATGATAGCGATACTATCATAACATTGTTAGCTAACAACGCCGATTAACATTGTTACTGATTGCAACAAGTTTTGTGAATAAGGACAACCATCGTTTTGAGCCATAATGACAATATTTCGTTGTCAGTTCAATAACAACGCTTTTGTGAATCTGAGCCCAGAATTGAATCCCAGATTCTTCAGATAGTAAACAACAGTTTTACTTCTTGATCTGTCTGAATGGAAATCAGTATGTGCTTCCCACACTGTCTACCAATCTAATTATTAGTATTTTAAAACTGCTTTTTTACATAGTATTATGAAAATTAATAATAATTATTGAAGTATTAATGAAAAACAAGTGGCATATTTCTGCTCAGGAACACTTTATAATAGTTTTTCTATTTAAGTCAATGGTAATTTAGTCCCTTATATATGAGCATTTTTCAGGAACATTTTATTCATATATACCAAGGTTAAAATATTTAAGTAAAATTTTAATAGTTCATAGACAACTGATATACTATTTGACAGATAAAAATTCTCATGAAATATTTAATTTCATTGAAAATGAATCAAATATTTCATAAAAAAAAAACAATTTAGTTATTTTTAAATATATATATTTTATATTTTTCAAATGCTAAATATTTTAAAATGTTTAATTTTTTTAATATAAAAATATATATTGGAGATAACTTTATGTATATTTATGATATTTTGAATAATTTTTAAATATTCCTAATTTATGTACAGATATCCCTAAGTTTATGAAAATTATTGGGACATTAAAAACTGTTAAGTGAAAGTTAATAAATCAGAAACTCATTTCCTATTAATTCCAATGCAAAAATTTTTAATTGGTTCTTGGATACCAGGAAGTTGTCAGAATTTTACCTATTGATATTAAAGCATTTCAAAAACACAAATTAAATATAATTATATATACTATAATATAATAGTCTACAATAGATATTAACTATTTATCCTATTACTAGCCATTTGATTTTGAATATCATAGCCGCTAAATGCCAAATGAGTTTAAATTTAAGTCTAACAAGGCAATAAACTTTCCAATCATTGTGATTTTATTTATTAAAAATAATAAAATTTTCATTGTATAATGTCTCAAACTTACTTAGTTATTAAAATTCTTCATTCTGCTAAATTATTGGCAAAAATAAAGCCAATTTTCTGGAAGTTAATGTTGATTATTTTAATTATATTTATTAAAAATTCATCAATCACTGATTTTATTATGGTAATTAATAAAAATAGATGCTAAATAATTTACTTATTTAAATCATTACATTGATTAGATTTAACATATTCAATAGAACAATAAAATACTGTCATTGTTCAAATATATATATATTAGAGTTATATCTAGAATAATGTGTATTTATTGTTTTATGTAGTTAAATAGTGCTATATAGTTGCAAAATCTTTGAAAAATGCAGTAAATATATTACAGATACTCATTTTATTGATATACAAAGTACTGAATTGGATACTGAATTCTCTAATGAAAGCAGAAGTCAATTTTGTCTTAACATCAATGGTACATAGAGTAAATTTGATATATATGATACAATAAATAAAGAAAATAAGCAAAAAAATTATTGATTTAAACTAATTACAATGAATAATTGATCAATGTTGAAATAGTTTCTTCACAAAAGTGAGAATGTTTGTTTATAAAACAAAAAAATGGTATATATTATTCAGTTTGTTAAATTGAAAATTCATTAATTGAAAGTTTATAAACCAAGGGATATCTGTATTCTTAAGATAGTTATTATATAAAAATTAATAAATTACAGGTAAAAAATGTTAAATTTGAATGAAAATATTTTTATAAATAACATATTGATATTTTTATTTTCAGTCAATAGCTGAAATAATTTTAGATATATATGCAGAAGTAGCATCAGATAATTTATGGAAATTAATATTGTTATCTGGAATATCTTCATATAAATTAGGTGAATAATTATTATATTTTATTATTTTAATTTAATATGATGACTTATACAGGAAATCTCTGTATAACACGACACTTTTTCTTTAACATGATTAGAAAATTGTGGCAATCCTTGCATGTTATCAGTACTTATAAAACAAGGTTTCTCTGTAATATTATTTTGCAGTAAACTTCATATAACATTATTTTTAAGCTTTTATGCAGGGATAACCTTGTATTTTCCTTTAATATAATTTTCAACATTTCAATTCTTATAATTAAATATTTCAAATATTTGTTTTTACTCCCTTAACTTGCTATTCACTATACAGAAAAAATAGGCATGCTTCTCTAGTTATGAACATAATTCTTACATAAGTTTTGTTCATAACTCAGATACTGTTGTTATTTGGCCCTGAAAACTACTGAAATAACTTTATATATTGTGTTTTGTCATATATTTCACAATTGTACCAGTTAGAAGTTTCTTCTTTGAGATTTGAATAAAAAGTCATATAGAGCACACTTGGCAGTATGCTCTATATTTGGTTATTAATTTTTATAACTAGAGGAACATTGTTTTTGAAAATCATTATATATTATGATTCTATACACATTATATGATATATATGTATCACACTTGTGAGATATGTTTTGTTGTTATTTTTAATATACATTAAGTTTCTGAAGTTATAAAAATAAAAAGATTAATATTTGTAAAAATAAAAATAGTGTAAGCTTTGTTAGCTTTTAGAATGTAACCCTTTTTTTTTACTGATTCTTAGTTCTATATAAAATAATTTTGCAGGACAGGAAATTTTTATAGAAAATAAAAATAAACTATAAATCAAATAAGTAAGATAAAATGTTTTTGAATAAACAGTTTATCTTACTTACAGCTGAAGCAGACTACATGGATAGCCAAAAACATTTGGATCACCAGGGGAGTGCCAATCATGGCCTTCTCCAGCATGGACCTGCAAAATGGAACTCTAAAATTCAAATTCAGTTATTAATTTATAGATGGCACCACTTTTAATTTAATTATTAGTTTATTTGTTAATTTAGAGATATGCTAACATAAATCAAAATTATTTAAAATTATTAAAATTCAATTATAGTCATCAAGGGTTTATTTGACATGAATTAGACGAGGATTATCTGTATTTAAAGAATTAGTTTACATATTTTATTGCAAATTTTTCTTTTAAATTTTTTATTTTATACAATTAAAAATAATTTTCTATAATAATTCTAAACAACTTCTCATTAACAAATTCAGAAATTAATGATAATGCTGTATCTGATCCTGAATGATATATATCTATAGTAGAATGCTAATTATTTTAAATTTGATAATGAGGAAAAATTTTTTACTTTTATGAATTTTTAGCAGCATATATGTAAAAATTTATATGTTTGAAATCAATTTAAAATCATTCTAGTTCAATAGCATCTATTGCAGAAATACTATATTTATGAGTCAGTATTTTTTTGTTTGAATATTTAATTTTTAATCATATATTTTTAAATATATGTTATCTAGTTCTGAATCCAATAATAACACCTTTAGGATTTTTAAGACTTTTACTTTCAGATCCTAGTCTTTTTTCATTTATATACATCACAATTCTATCAGAACAACTTTAAAAGTTTCAAATTACAATCACTGACCAATAGCTTGCAGTTTCTGAAATTCTTGAATATTTGACTTATTAATTAATAGTATTACTGCAGCATATATCAGAGAAGCAAAGTTCTTTTTTGTGTCGTCTTAGATATTTTGTGATGAGATACTTCCATGAGATATTTATTTCTGTATCTTATAAAATTAATCTTAAAATATCTTAATCTTAAATATAGTAGATGTAAATGTAGGAAGGGGGGAGCCTTTACAGCCCTGGCACTGCGACCACCAATGATTTATTGTGTACCCCAACAGAATCATCCCAGAAGTAGTTTTGTCTTAATCATGAAAGACAGTATCTTCCTCAATGGGATTGTAGCCAGATCTTCTGGTGTAGGAAAATGCAACTCGAGAAGATCATACCTTAGCCAAAAAAGGGCCATACATTCACATAAAATGTGAAGAGGAGTTTCGTTCTCATCCTGACATCATCTACAATTAGGGCTATTAGCAATCCCAATTAAATGAAGATGTCTTCTAAGATGACAGTGCTCTGTAAGGACCCTGTAACAATCCTAACTTCATTTTTATGCAGTGAGAGCAACTCTTTATCTGATGCATTTGGGTGGGTTGTCAGGGACTGTCAACCAGTCCCTCACAACTCACCCAAATGCAATCAGATCTGATGCCCAGGGCAGGCTCAGGTCCAATAAAGGGTCTTGCCAAGAAGAAGTCCCTTCCTTGGCAACCCCATCAACAACCTCATTGCCCTCAATCCCCTTGTGCCCCAGCACCCAAATAAGTTGCACCCTGTTCCTAGTAGCCAATTCCTCAATGAGAAGGCATTCCCATACAATCTTAGAAGCAAAGTGGGAACTATCGAGTGCTTTAAGAGCAGCCTGACTATCAGATAGGATATAAATGTGTTTATTGACATATCTCCTATCAAGGTTAATTTTAATACATGCAGAAATAGCATAAATTTCTGCCTGAAAGACAGTGGCAAACGATGCGAGGGAATAGGAATAAAACATTCTCGTCCCCTCACAGTAAACCCCTGCCCCAACACCAGTGGTGGTTTTATAAACATCAGTGTACAGACCAAACAACCCTTGATACTGCATGCAAATCCCCCTCCCCAGCCCTCCAAACTGGGAAAAACAACAGTGAAGGGCCGGAAGAAGTTAAATCTAGGCACCATGTAATCCTTAACCATCTCAAGAATGTTACAGTGTAATGTCCCATTCAAAAGATAAATGCTCCACTTTGTGAGTCCAAGAAATTCTTCTCCCACAAGAATGGAACCTATAATAACCCTCCGGGCACTCGCCTCAACAAACAAATGCAAAGGAGGAATACCCAAGAGGACCTCAAGAGCAGCAGTAGAAGCAGTTTTCATAGCCCCAGTGATGCTCAAACATACCAACCTTTGAATCTTCCCAAGTTCAGTCCTGCAGGTCTTAAGTAAAACTCTTTGCCACCAAATTATGGCAGCATAGATAATAATGGGGCTCACAATCATGGTATATCCAATGTAATAGCCCTGGTTTAAGTCTCCAAGTCTTACCCAAAATGCCCCTACAAGCCCACAATGCTTTACAGGCCTTTCCAACAATATACTCCACAGGAGGCTTTCAAGTCAATCCCTTGTCTAATATAACACCAAGGTACTTGACCTGGGTAGAAAATTGCAACCTTTTGCCGAAGAATGACTGTTCAATTAGCCCCACCAATTTCTTTTTTGTGTAAAAGGTACAATGACAGTCTTAGCTGGATTAACAAATAAACCAACCCTATTACACCACTTAGAGACTGTATTGAGAGCTATTATATATTGAAGAAACCTTTCCCATTGAGAAGAGTTAATAATTCATTCACCACAAGGTACCAGAGAAGGGGAGAAAGTACTCCCCCCTGTGGACAACCTCTGATGTGAGAATCTTAACTTCCTCATCAGAGTATGCTATAAACAACTCTATGCTTCAGCAGAGAGCCAATCCAACAAATAATCGTTGAACAGACTCTATGTCTGCTAGTAGCAAGGCTAATTTGCTCAAAAGAAGTTGAGTCAAAAGCCCCTTGGATATCAAGAAATGCTCCTAAGGCAATTTCCTTGTACCCAATATTTCTCTCAATGAGCGACACAACCTCATGGAGTGCATTTTCAGTCAATTTACCAGACTGATAGGCAAATTGACTGTGACAGAGAGAGGTCTTTAATAAGGCCCTATCCCTGACAAATCTATCCACCAGCCTTTCCAATGTCTTCAATAAGAAGGATGTCAGGCTAATTGGATGATAAGACAGCCTTGGTATAAGAACTACACCCACACTTAGGAATAAAGGAAACCTTTATCTGCCTCCAGGACCATGGAACATAGCCAAAAGCCAAACAGGCCTGAAAGACACAGCATAAAGGAGAGGCCAGGATGTCAATGCCCTGTTACAAGAACACTGGCAAAATACCATCTAGTCCTGCCGACTTGAAGGGCTTAAAAACACTTACAGCCCACCTAATATTAGACTGATTGATCACCTCCCTAACAAGGCCCCAATCCTCCCTCGTGGCATGATAAACATGTCCATCAAGGTCGGACTGTACCTGTAGACAGGATGAACCTTCAATCAAAGTAGATCCAGGAAAGTGTACTCAAAAGAGTTCATTTAAAGAGTCCTTGCAAGTACTAGTCCTACTGCCACCTGGCAACCTAATAAAACCAACCTTGCAAAAACTTCCACTAGACATTATCTTCACCAGTCTGGATACATCAGGTATATCCTCAATTCCCTGACAATATCATTTCCAGGAAGACCTTTTAGCCTTTCTAATAGCCTTATTATAACAGGTGAGAGAACTTCTACATGTGTCCCAATCACCTGTCCTTTTAGCTCTATTAAAAAGCCTTCTAACATTATTTCTAAGACTGCCCAGCTGTTCTTTCCACCAAGGAACCTGTCTTGATGAGCGAGCAGTCCTGAAAACAACCAAGGAACTCGCCTTGATGAGCGAGCAGTCCTGACAGGACAATTTTTGTGGTAGGTAAGAGAATTGCCTGTTGAATCTGGTCAACAGTCATCTCTAAATCCACCTCTGAGCAAAACCTGCTCTGTATACCCCCTAGGTTAAGCTTAAGGTTTTCCCTAAAGGAAGCCAAATTAGGGTCTCCCATGCTGGACAGAGGACTAGGATGATTAATTGGGCTTCCCTAAAGAAAGCCCAATTAGTCTTCCAATTAGCTCCAAAGACTGCTGAAGATTCTAAGTCCCTGAAGGAAGCCCATTTAGTCGTCCTTGGGTCTCTGTATGTTACCTGGCTAGGTACCATACCCTGTAAATTAAAGCAAATGTATCTGTGATCTGATAAGGGTGGCTCACCAGATACATGCCAATTTTCAATTAAGTCAGAAATATTCTGAGTCCCTAATGTTAGGTCATTGACCTCCCTTCTGTTAACAACAACAAAGATAGGTTCATTGCCCTTATTTAAAATGAAGAAGTTAGTATCCATCTGAAATTCCAATAAATACTTCTCCCTTTGGTTGATGTCTTTGCTATCCCAAATCACATGGAGAGAATTAGCATCAACACCAACCAACAAATCAAAACTCCACCTAAAGCCCAAATTTAGCTGTTCGTGGAAGTTCATCCTTATCATGAGGGAAATATGCAGAGGAAACTATAAGTTCCCTATTAACACCACCCTCATCAAGCTTCACCCGAACAGTGGTAATATCCCTAGAACAGAAATCCCAGATGGGTGAAACATTTATGTTTTTGTTTAATTATTATATTATTATTCCTTTTAAAATGATTTAAATTGAATCATATATATATATATTTTTTTAAATATCTTCAATCATTAAAAATTTTTAAAAAAACAAAAACGGTTTTTTAAAGAATTTAGAATTAGTTGCATTCTGTTCTAAAATACTTGTATGAAGAGTTTATGTATTGATGAGGAACTTAAAGAAAGGTTGAAAATGTTTTAGTGATAAAATTATTTCCTGTTACAAGAGCTTAATAATTGTTAAGAAAGTATTACTAAATAGCAGGAATTGTCAATAGCTATTTTAATATTAATATTCCATAGCACCACATTTCTTATTCTATATTCTAACTAAAGTCTTTATTGAGATGTTCATGTTTTATGGAATGAAGAAGATTATAGTTATCTATAATTTGCATAGATTTCAAAGTCGCTAATTCTAACAATTACCAATTATAATAACTAACTACAACCTAATGGTTCTAACAACTCTGCAAATCTAGAGTCTGGCCTGAGCTCAGGTCTTTGACTATTTCCTAAATAAAGAAATATATCAAATAACGAAACAGTTTATCAATAACTAACGTTTACCTGACAAAACAAAACTGGAACTTACAATTAGAAGTATCAAACAAGTGTTAGATCTAAACCAACAAAAACTATATTAGAAAATTATGTTAATAAAATTGAATAAATTCTCAAAACAATTTAAATAAAAAAATATAAATTTATTAGACTCAAAACACTTACAAAAGTGTAAAGGAAGTTTTAAGCAATAATAAAGCAAAATTCAAATAACCAACAAAACTTATTTAATTAAAGTTCAAATATCCAGAAAACAAATATTCACAACAATTATAACCTTAAATATTAATTAATAGTAATACCTCCACCACCGATACAAACTTTAAGCAATTGTAGATCTTTACAAGAATTCAATTTGTCATTTATCCAATTCTACCTTGATATGAACATCTCACTCTGTCATTGGATACATAGGTTTTTATACTGATGTACAGTCCCATATGGCCTCATTTACATAAATTCGTGCAACAAGTTTAAATTTATTAGTTTACAGAGTAAATAAATTCATGTCATCCTCTTTACAAATTAATTATGCACCGAACAAAACATTGATAAGAGATCATTTTTATATTCTCACATCGGATCAGTGGTAAACTTATTTAGATTAGATGATGTCAAGAACCGAGAGAGCTCATTCGGAAGATGGCTTTCCGTTCCATAACACATGATTGCTTTAAATACTGAGACAGAGAACGTGGAAAGTAAGTTAACTCTTAAACTAAAATATAATATGTTAAATAATACTGAAAATAACGATAAATAAAAGGAGCATAATAAAATAACAGGATAGGTCAGAGTCAACTTCTTTATAAGTTTATCTAATTTCATGAAGCAAGTTTGCAATCCTATATTAATTCTAGTCCCTGATGTACTGATAAAAACAATTGCTGGTGTGTTATACCATACAAAATACATATCAAATTGTTTGAGAAAATCTGATCTGTAATGTATGATTATTTTGTGATTTGTCACAAATTTATTCATCATAAAATAGTCATGCATTATTAAATATAATCATCCAATAGAGCATTCAGTAATATATTTTATCATGTTCAATGCACCATTTCAAATTCTTAAGTTTCTTTTTTTATGATTTTGGATTTTTTTGATAAAATCCCAACAAGCACTGAGACAATTCTTGTTCTGGATTTTATTTTATTTTGGATTTTTCCAAAGGTGGATGTTTATTATATTCATGTTCCATTTGATTCTTATATTGTGTTTGTATGCTGCTTTTACTAAGATAATTTTAAGTTGCCCTTTTTTATAATTTCTGCTTTATGTTTTCTTAAGCAGTCTTATAGGTTCCTTTTCATTTTTCCAATATAAACTTTGTTTTCTTATAACATCTTTATTAAAGATGATTATTTCATAAATTCTGCTGTCTAAATTTTTATATGTTTTTATCATTTCTAAGCATCTGGTATTGACATGCCTTCTTTGCATTACTATTTTTGCATTGATTTTTCTCTCTATATTCTTTTACATTTTATATTCCTTAAATTTTTATTTGACTTAATAGACAAAATCAAATTTAGCTTTGCAGTTGGTCTTTTTCCAAGACTTAATAATTTGTTCATTTGCTATTTTTCTAGGATTCATAGTTGACCTATCAAGATATGGCCTCTCATCAGTTTTAATAACAATTCCATATATGTCTATCATATAATTATGATATATTATATATCAGGGCTGTCCAATTATAATGAACCCGAGGGCCATAGCCGTGTTTACTAGAGATATGGAGGGCCGCAGTTACAAAAAAGGGGGAGGGGCTTTGGTACTTGATACGCTATTGTCTCAACAAACGGAACGCATAAATATAACGCTTTTTGGAAACCAATTTTATTTCCAGATTAACAAACCTTATTACAAAATTATATTTACCAGATTGCATCCAATAAACATGTTAACAAAAAGTTATAAAATATAAACAGTTAAAAAATATAAAAATAGTATGTATGTACCTATTTAATATGATAAATGAGGGCGGGCAACAGCATTTACAAGGGCTGGATATTTACATCCATTCCTGTTAAAGAAGAATCTCCAAGGCAGGTTCTGAATCGATTCTTAACTATCTTCATGTTAGAAAATGCACTTTCACACAAATAAGTACTACCAAACGTTGATGTTACTTTCCAACTAAAATCACAAAAGTTAGGAAAACATTGGTTAAACAAAGCAATTTACCCATGTGATTTGTTATGAAAAAGTTATTTTCCCACTGCTACTAATATATTAGATTTTCATTTTCTATTTTACGTTTTTTCTCACTCATTTCACAAATGCAACGAACTCGTGGTAAAATAAAAATAAAATTAAATTAAAACGTAAAATAAAATTAAAACAGAATCCCACAACGACAGTCACACAATCACTGAAATGGTGTGTTAGAAACTAAAAAATAACTAAAATACAATCACAATTCAAAAATTTAAACTGAAATGGCTAAAACTAGAATTGATGTGATTGAAAGTCTTATAAAAATCTGATGTCATCAATAGCTTCTTGATTATTAAATAATTACTAATAATTAAGAAAAATTAATTAATTGAGTTAATATAATTCAATTTTAGGATTCTTTTTATTAATCTCAAAAAAGTAATAAATAAAAGTGAATAAAAAAACATAAAAATTAATATTATATCACAAATCGTGAAAGCCTCGCGGGCCGCACAAAATGGTTTGGCAGGCCGCCTTTTGGACAGCCCTGTTATATATCATATATCATACTTATTCCTTTTTAGCAAAGCAGTTTTCACTTTTGTTTTAGCCATTGTTGTTTGTGTGATTTGTTCAATTAAGTTCAATTTGCAGCATAGTTTTTAGTCTCATAACTGTTATTTTGATATGAACAAGATTAAAATTTTGCTCATTTGACTTGCAGATTTAAAAAATATTTTATTGAAAAATTAGACAAAACAGTACATTTGCTTGTACTGATGAAAAACTGTTAAAATAGAGAAAAAGATATTAAAAGAATGGCATTGTAAAAGTATATAGATACAATTAGTATTTCCTCTGACAGTTCAACATAGTTATGCATAAGAAAAAGCACTTAACTAATTCCATCATAAATTGTATATTTATTGAAACACACTATTAATTATTTGCAAAAAATTTAATATGGCAAGTATTTAGTTAATAATAGTAATAATTTCTATATTTTCATTAAATCATATTTTCTGGTTTATCAAATATTTATTTATTTAGATCAAGTAATGTTGCTATATTTTTATAATTTTGTTAATTACTTTAGCTTAATTTTATATTTTTATTGTTTACTAAATATAATTATTTTTATTATTGTATCAAGTATAATTTTTCTTATAGAAATTATTATTATTTTGTATTTATGTTCAATATAAGTTGCTCATTGGCCAGTTTTTAAAATAAGCAATAATTTTCAATTTTTCTTATATTGGAAGAACATATTTACTTTTAACTTTTTCATTTGCATTTACAAATACAAGTAGTCCTTGACTTATGACTGCATCATACTTATGACAGTGATATAATCAGTGAATTTTGTGATTGATCAATATAGTTCAGTGGTTGGTCCTGACTTAATGATCTGATATATGGATTACGTCTGATTCTTGTAGTTTTGTGTTCTTTATATTTATTAAGATAATATATAATGCCCTAGTAAACATTAATCATGAGAAATCATCATTTTGGGCATTTACAACTTATGAATATTCTGACTTACAATAGCAAAAATTATTTTGCTGTCAAACAGACTTTTTGAAACCTACCTGTCATAAGTTGAGGACTATTTGTATAATCAGTGAGTTTATTGTAAAAATAAAGTTAAAACAAATTCAAGAAAGAACTTGTTTTTGAATTTTTCATTAGTGCTTTTTCTATAGACTAATTCTATTGAAGTTATACATAAGATATAAAAAAAGATAATGACATGATGATGAATGAATAAGAGAGAGCCATTGGTAAATATAGAAATATATTATTAAATAATGGATGCTAGATATGAAAAATGAGAAATTGGGAATTGTCAGGATATAATTTTTATTTGACTTTATTTACTATGAGATCCAATAAAACAGCTTCATTTTTTAAAATTATTTTTTCTTAATTATTTCAGAAAAAGCTATATTATTGCTAAAGAAAAGAATAACAAGCAAGAAAAAGTATGTAATGTTAAAAATATTATAATTGTTTATTTTAATATTTAAAAAATTATTCTTTTGATGAAATTCCACATGAAATCATCATCAGTTAATGTTACTTGATGATGATTTGATGTAAAATTGAACATTTCATTAGTGAATAAAAATAGAAAATTTTATCTTTAAATAGCTTTGTTTTATTAAAAAAAAAATCTATAATTTTATACTGTATTCATAAATTTTTAACTCTAAAAAATATCTTACATATAAAATAACTAATTTCATTCAATTTAAATCCATGATAATTATTTCAAACACACCATTCTGTGACACCAGGAATCTTCTGACTAACTAAACACAATAATTTAAATCAATGTTTCTCAAACTTTTTAGTGTACTGCTCACTTTTAGAAAAAAATTGATTGCTCAGTGCTCCCAGGAAATCCATATCTATATTTTTTAAAAAGTATGTAAGACAATAAAACAGTAATGATGAAGTTTGTTTACTTGTATATTAATAAAATTAACAATAAATAGCTTGAAACGAAACTACCTCTTTCAAGTTCTCTTTGATATTTCAGTACTCTTCGGTATAGACAGGTCACAAAGAGACCCAGAAATATTTCATGGAACAAGGGGATTGAGTTCAGCACATACAATACTCCTTTTCTTGTGATCCTTGAAATACAGGCTTTTGGTCATAATCCATGTCCATATAGATTTCAGGAATTCGAAGTTTATACACTGAAAACTAACTCATAGGAGAAATTGAAGAAATAATATTCTGATTGTTTTAAAATGAATGGTACTTGGGAAAGTAAAGTAAGTTTTACTTCTGTAGTGTATGGCATAAAATATAAGATTTTTTTTTTAACATAGTTATTTAAAAAAACCTAATTATAAGACACTAAACTTAATGTACCAATTTTGTTTCAAGTTCCAGCTTTATAAAAGCACTGTATAAATAATATGTACGCAATTTAAAAAGTTTTTTATGATTCATTCATTCAGTTATTTCTCCCACCACCCACCGATTTTTATATAACATCCCCCAATATCACTTGGAGCTTCAAATGTCCCCCTCAGACCCTTAGACCGTTTAGTGTCCACTGGGGAATGGTACAGTCCACTTTGAGAAACACTGATTTAAGTGCATAACTGCTCTTATTCTAATCAATTCAGAATAGCTAAACAACCAAATGTATTTAAAAATTTTAAATGCATTAAAAAATAACTCATTAAATTTTGCTTCTGACATCATACAATAATTTTTATATTTCAAGTTACCAATCTTCAGATTAGAGATTCATTACCATACTTAAAATAGCTATTCAAAAATTGCCAATCACAAACAGAGCTTTATAAAATTATTTTATAAAGTATTAAATGATAAAAGATACATAATATTATGAAAATTCTTTTCTTAAAACTCTTCCAATCCAATCCTAGCCATTCAATTATGTCCGATTCTTGGCTATTCTATGGGTCATGTCCCTCCATGTCTTCTTGTCCCTGACCAATTCCCGCAGTTCCTCGATGTTCTTGCCCATGTCCTTCTTGATTGTATCCAGCCAACGGGTCTTCGGTCTTCCTCTAGGTCTTGTTCCGCTCATCCTCCCCAGCATCACATCCTTCTCCAGTGAGTTGGTCCGCATCACATGACCGAAAAAAGTCAGCTTCTGCCTGGTGATCTTATCTTCCAGGGAAAAATCGGGATTGATGAGCTCTAAGACTGACTTGTTGGTGACCCTCGCTGTCCAGGAGATCCTCAGGAGTCTTCTCCAGCACCACAGTTCAAACTTGTCAATTTTTCTCCTGTCTACCTTTGTTAGGATCCAGGTCTCACACCCGTAGGTGGCAATGGGAAACACAATGGCAGTGACTAGTCTTTGCTTGTTGGTGATTGATACATCCTTACACCTCCAAATTGGGTCCATGTTGACAATTGCTGTGCGCCCGAGGGCGATTCTTCGTGTGATTTCGAGGCGCCAGTCGCCATTATAGTCTACCTTGGAGCCCAAGAAGATGAAGCTGTCGACCACCTCAATCTCGTCGTTGTTGATCTTTATATGGACTTCCTTGGCAGCAGTGATCATAATTTTTGTTTTCTTGATGTTCAACTGAAGTCCCATCTTTTCACTTTCATTTTTTAGCTTCATGATCATCCGCTTCAGGTCCTTCTCGCTTTCCGCCAGCAAAGTCGTGTCGTCAGCAAACCTGAGGTTGTTTATTGTCCGACCCCCAATCTTCACCCCCACTTTAGATTCCTCCAGGAAGTGATCATGCGGAAACTGGAACTTAAAACTCTTACTAAATTGAAAATAATTAGATAAAATTTTAACACAAATTTAATATTAATTTATAGTTTAAACAGTAGTAAATTTTCTAGAAGATTATATTGGTCATAAATTGCCTGAAAAACTGAATGTTTCTGAATATTTATTTTGTTATTATATTCAATTATTATTAATATGTATTATGTTAATATAAAAATGTCAAAATTTCTATTCGTAGTTATAAAGATTAATCTTATTTTAATCAATATAGCTTTTTTAATTTGTTTGCTAAATTATTTCAATTAAAATGATCATTAATATTGAAAATAATGCTGCTATACTTTTAATCTTACTATATTTATATTTTTAGTACTGCTGCAGATACTTTAGCTATTGCTGTATTATTGTTGAAGAAGGGAAATAAAGATGCTGCACAAAATATGCTTTTATCATTATCAAAAGTAAATACAGATATGATTCAATATTTTATTATCTTTTTATTTTTCAATGCAAATTAATGTAATTTCCTAACATAGTTTTAAATAAATAATTAATAAATTACTTATTAAAACAAGATTTTTCTCAATGAGAATTTTAAATTAAATTATGATGTTGAATTCCAATGTAAGCTAAATGTCTACTATATTAATTAACAATTTGCAATAATAATTTGATAAATATTGAATATACTATAGGTATTCTCTAATTAATGCAAATAATTGGGATTAAAGATTTTTTCATAACTCAAATATTGTGCAAGTCAAAAAAATAATTTTTTAACAAAAATTCTGAAGCAAAACATATTGGAGATAGTGGATTACTGTGATTGCACCTAAACTACATTACAGTACTATATTGTTCTTTGACTAAAAAGGTGACAATGTCACATGGAACAATATCACACTAATAATATACTTAAGATCAACAAACAATATACAAAACATAAGTAAATTAAATAATACGAACCTAAGTAATTGAACATGATAGTTTAAACTATTAAACTATCATGTTCAGTTACTTAGGTTCTTAATCCAACTGCTATGTTTAAATCTTTAAAATTAATTAAAGTCTATTAACAGCATTAACAGCAGTATAAAATTATAACTCAAATTTTTTTATTGTCTATTAAAAACATTTTTGATCATTTTTAATTTGACCCTCTTCAGTTACTTTTTACATACACCGAATACAAGACAAAGTTTTTGAACAAAAATGATAATAGAACAATAATTGAAACTATTTTAAAAAACAAAGTTTCATTTTTCACGTTACCATGGATACCTAAATTACGATGCACAATTATATTTATTTCATTTTACTGTTTACTTGTTTTTTTACTTATGTTTCAGGCTAAGATTTTATTTGATTATAAAAATTAAATGATTCTCCATCATTTAAATAGATTCTCTTTTAGGACATATTTCCATGGTATGGTTAGCTATTTACCTGGATATTCATTTATCACATTTCCTCTTTTTGATCGTCTAATAATTTCTACCGATTCATTAAACAAACCCTCATTTTTGGTACTACATGGTTTTATTACCTTTGCTTTTTCCCACTCCACTTTGATATTTTTTTCATATACCTTTCTGCTTAATGCTGTGTTCATTTTGGCAGTTTTTATCTCTCTTTTGTGCTCTTGTAGCCTTATTTCTAGCGATTTTGTTGTCATCCCTATATACTCTTCTTTTTTTGTCTTTATCTAAGTTCATTACCGGGAGTATGTACATTCCTGGTTTGTCTTTATTCTCAGTAGTGTCTTTATTGTTCCTAAAGTGTATATCATGAGATTTCTCTTTAGGGCTAGCCTTGTCTTTATCTTTCTTGCTAGAGATCTTATTACCAGAAGTCTTGAAGCTGGGCATGGAAGTGGGATGTATCTAGTAGTTTCTTGTCTATTCTGGTTTTCATTTCGCATTTCAGTAGATTCTGGAGGTGATTGTGTTTTCATTTCTACCTGTTCTTTAATCTTTCTTAAATAATTTTTATTATACCCATGCTCTCTCCTATTTTTTCTGTTATCCTGTATTCTGTTTCCTTTGCATTTAGATCTAGGAATGAGTTATTGTCTTTCTATATAGCACCCTAAGGGCCGATTTTTAGTATGCCTCTGCATCTTGTGACCATTTTGGGATGATGAGTGATGTAGTATTTGGTTTTCTATATACCTTAATTTTATAGGCACCATCTTCTACAGTTATTTCTACATCCAAATAATGCATTTTCATGATTTTATTTGATTATTTTTATAATCAAATAACATAAGTAAAAAAACAAGTAAACAGTAAAACGAAATAAATATAATTGTGCATCGTAATTTAGGTATCCATGGTAACGTGAAAAATGAAACTTTGTTTTTTAAAATAGTTTCAGTTATTGTTCTAATATTATTTTTGTTTGAAAATTTTTCTTGTATTCAGTGTATGTATAAAGAATAACTGAAGAGGGTCGAATTAAAAACAATCGAAAATGTTTTTAATAGTCAATAAAAAAGTTTGAGTTATAATTTTATACTGCTGTTAGTGCTTGGATTTTAATTAATTTTATCATGTTCAGGCTTGTAAGTTACAAATATAATAGATGTTTTTGCTCTATACTTCAAAAAAGAAAAAAATGTTTTGGAAAATATTTTATGTAAAGTGAAATTTACACAAGTTGAGATGCTGTATATTATTAGTAAATTCTGAATGTCAGTTTTCAGCATTCAGAATTTACTCTTCTATAAAAGAACAACAAGTGCATGGTATTTTACATATTTAAAGGATTAAAAATGGAATACTTTCTATATATGTTATGACCATAGTACATTTTTGGCATAATTTAGACAGACAAATATAAAAATATAAAAAGATAAAAATATAAATAAAGATATATAGAATAATAATATGACTATAACTATATTACAGCTCTATATAAGTTCTTGTCTTTTGAGGATAGATTAACATATTCCCAAGCTTATTTGGCATATTATTTTCATTGTGTAAACCCAAGTACTAGGTGGATTAACTGGAAAATTATCATTGACTAGGTGTTCTTTTTGTAATCTTTTTATAATTTATAGGTTTCTGTGATGGGTAGCTCATATGAGTCTCTTATTTTAATAACAACTTTTACCTTTTCCCACTCAATCTTGAGATCTTCTTTGTATGTCTTCCTTGCCAGGGTGGTCATTAGAGCCCTTGTTTTGATGTCATGTTGGTGTCCTTTCATTCTTATGGCTAAGTTTATTTTAATGGGACCAATATATATTTCTTTTCTTTGTAGTGTCTTATTCTAGATAGGAATACTATATAGGCCATTCCTTTGGTAATCTTCGTGTTTGTCTTTCCCATTTCTTAAATATCTGGAATATTATGAGGTTTCCTTCTGTATGCTGGTTTCAGCTTTCTTTTTTTTATCAAACTTCTTATAGTGTTTAATTTTTTGATATTATATGATAGAACCACTTTCTTTGGTTGCTTTATAATCATGTTATTTGGTTGTCTTTCTTGTTTAGATTGTATCTGTCTTTTCATTTCATCTAATTCTTTTTTGATGGTATTTACGAAGCCTTTAGTATTGGGTCTTACCACTTCATATATCATGTTCAGTTCTTTGTTTATTACTTCTTGGTGGTTGCAGTGTGAAGTTAGTTTTTTTAAATAGTAGCAGAATGCTGCCTTTTTACAACAATATAGAATATTCTTATAAAAATAATAAATTTTTAAAGAATCTTATCCTCAAAAGACAAGGACTTATGTAGAGCTGTAATATAGTTACAGTGATATTATTATTCTATATATCTTAATTTGTATTTTTATCTTTAATTTTTTATATTCTATTTTTATATGCATTTCTATCTATCTAAATTATGCTGAAAGTGTACTATGGTTATAACATATATAAAAAGTATTCCATTTTTAAATCCTTAAATACAGTAAAACCTGTCTAAGCTGGAATCCCAAGGGACCAGAAAATTTTTCTATTTTAGACAGTTTTCCCAATAAAACCTGTCTAAGCTGGAATCCCAAGGGACCAGAAAATTTTTCTATTTTAGACAGTTAAGCTTATACAGGTTTCCCTCTGGCATAAAATAAAACAACATTCAATGCATTTACAATACATTGTTATTGCAATAGTACATATTTTAGTAATATATAAATAAAATACAGCACCAAATTACTATATTAGCCTATATAATAAAATGCATAGGGTATTTTTGAAAAAACTGGACATATAAAGCTTATTAGAAAAGCATACAACAAGTATGATTGAACTACAAGTTTTAATTTAAAACTTTTCACTTTAAGTTCAAAAATTACAAAAGTTTCTTTCGATTTCCACATATTGTTGAGTTTTTTGTTTTGCATGTTTACTTAAACATGTTCTCTTTCTATCATTGTACACATTTGCAAAAGTTTTTTAGTAATTTGCATGCAACTGTGATGTTCACAAAATTCTTCTAACACAGACAATTTATTCATAGCATTAACAAAATTTCTTATTTTTTTGTTTCTGGAAAATCTCTTCCCAAGTTTTTTTCATTGCCATCTTCATTTATAGAATTTTCTTCTCTTCTTGACTGGATCAGATCACTCATAGTTTGATAATCTGCCTCTATTAAAAAGTTTTTTATCAATATTGACATATTCTTCAGTATTTACCAGCATATTAATGTCTTCAAGCTGTCTTATAAATGTCTGAATTTCATCAAGGTGTGATATTTCAGAAAATTCTTCCATTCCTTGTTCAGGTTGGAAAATGGTTTCAAATTCAAAACCACTTTTTCCTCTATAAGATGGAAAAATTATTATTTTTCCATCTTATACAGGTGTTCTTTTATTCAATGAAATTTTAAAATTCTTTGTTTCCACGTTAGACAGTTTCCGTGTTATACAGATATTTTCTTTGATATTTCTATAGAAGTTGTTCATGAATAAAAATATTTTCTATGTTGAACATGTTTCCGGCTTGTACAGTGTCCAGCTTAAACAGGTTTTACTATATATAAAATATCATGTGCTTGGATCGCATATGCACTTGTAGCATTTCTAGAACTTGGACGTAGTTCTCGCTAACAACACCATACTTATACAGGAACTTACATCATTGACCAGTTTCAGAATTAGGAAGATTGTAAGAGATCTGCATTCAACACAACTTTTAATACGAATTGTCGGGTTTAAATGCTTGTATAATTATCAATCTCTCTCCAATAAAAGAAGATGTTTATGCCTACAAACGTAGTCTCAGTGTCCCTTTCTGTCCAGCCTCTCATCACCCATCCTTATCCGCGTCACACGCCGTTCCTAGGCTATCTGCCTGTCGGAGACCGCTTGTTTTCAATTTAGCGGGCTTCGCGGGCTCGCGGGCCTCATAGAGAATTTCCAGGTGCAATTGATCAAGTAATGTAAGCGTAACACGCTAACTATCAACACGACATTGACCAGTTTCAGAATTAGGAAGATTGTAAGAGATCTGCATTCAACACAACTTTTAACTGTTCAACTAGGTAATTTACTGTATGCATTAATTATATTGTATTCCACACATAAAAGGAAACAAAGGATTGTAGAAACAATCGATAAAGTATTTGAATATACACTCAGTTGCTTAATTGTGATCTTTCTTAAAAGAACAAGAGAAACAAAAGGAAACTAAAATACCAGTATGCGGTTACTTGTTAAAATAATCAAGTTCTAATATACTAGATGTTAAATGAAAGATAAAAAAAATCGATTCATGCTTAATTACTTTATTTAAAGAAGTATTTTCATTCATTACTAATAGTATAGGAGTTTTTATTTCAATTTATAATTTCTTCGATCATCTTTTAATATGTTTCATTACAGATTAATTTTGTGATTAAAAAAAACGTAAAGAAAAGTGACAGCTGTTGACGTCATAATGCAGCAATGATATTTAAAATTCTCTAAAGTTTTAATAAAATAATAAGGTGACAAAAAGAGAAAAGCTTTTAAAGAATATTAAAAAATTATTAAAAATACATTTTCGATGAATCTGAAAAAAGTGAATGATTAAAAAATTAATAAATAGCAATTTGAGGAATTAAATTAAAAAAAAAAAATTTAAAGAAGTCTTAAGTAAAGTAAAAATAGAAGAGAAAGAGAGAGAGAAATAAATTGTTTAGGAAACGTAGCAATTGTATTATCAAGTTTTCATGAGATGATCCTTATCTCAACAATAGAATGATCTTCACTTTTAAAATTATATGATACTGTTACTTTAAAGTTGTTATTATTAATAGGTTGCGAATTAAAGTTTATTCACATTTACATTATTCAACTTAATAAACTGAGATTTTTACATTTTAATTTACAATATAAAAATTATTATAAAAAAGCGCAAGTAATTTGGTTCCAAGTTACGGTATTAAATTAGTTTTAATGAAGAAATGACACTTTATTAATAAACTATCACAATATATCCTTATCAAAACAATTTTTTTAACATTTTTAACTGTTTTCAAAAATTAAAATGTGCTTTATCATATTAATATGTTAAAAGTGAATTTTCTTAAAATGTAATATACTGTACTGAGAAAAATAGAAGTTGAATAAATAAAAATATTACATTTAATATTTAAATTAATTTTACTGCGATTACATAAGTTGTTTTTTTTATCATTTCTGTTATTTTTCTGCAAAGACTTCATAGATTTTACTTTATTAAGAATTTTTTGTCATAAAACAGAAACAAATTTAATATAAAAATCACAACTCATTACATGCGATTAATTTATGTAACTTAATTAATTTAGTTTCATAAAGGTTTAAATAATATGAAAAAATATAAATGTACAGTAAAAGTTCGAATAAAATTTGTATATATTTTATCAAAACACGATAGTGATATAATATCTATAAATTGTTTTAAATTCTTATTTTCCTATTATTTGAGTTTATTTTCTTTAAAATAATTTATAAACAAATTTAGTTATTCTATAACAAAAATAGAATGATGTTTAAAAATAATATTTAAACATGTGTAATATAAATTATTCACTATTAAACTATAAAGGCATTTTAAGCATATGCAGTATTCAATATTTATGTAGACTTTATAAAAGTAATAGGATCTAAAGTAAAAGTAAAGTGCAAAAGATTGCTGCATTAGGATTTTACATTTATTTAACCAGCGGGGCTGCAGGAGGAGGGCTTTAATGCTCTGGTTGGAAGGTCGCTAGAAAACTCGAATAAGATTCGCTTAGCAAGCATCCCATTTTCACTTAATTATTTTTATTTGGGAGGTTCGAGACTTGTGGAGATTATGTGAAATTGCTTCCACATAATCCCAAACCACTCCTAATATAGTCTGCAATATAAAATAGATTAGAATATATATATTTGTAATTAATGCCTATTTGATCATTGGAATATTAAATTCGGATCTTATGTATATTATTAAGTATTTGTCTATAAAAAGTTTAGTTAATAAAAAAAGAAAAAAAACTTTATATTATCGGACAACTATTTAATATTCGATCATCAGAACTATTTAAGATTCTAGTTTTAATTTTTTGTTTCAGATTTTATTATAGCATACTTTTTCTAGATACAGTAACGTTTCCCAAACTGTGTTTCGCGGAACACCGGTGTTCCGCGGAAGATCAATAAGTGTTCCGTAAAAAATTAGTATAATCGTTAATTGTTCCGTGAAAATTAATATGTCTCATATGATTTAATTAAAATACCGTGAAAAGTTGAAACTGGGGTTGTTAGTTCATTTTACATAATTATAATTTAATAATAAATAAATTAGGCAAAACAAACATTTATTATTAATATTTACCTATACTATAAAATAACCAAAGTATTCTGTAAAAATTTCAGGATTTGTGAAGTGTTCCGTCATAGAAAAAGTTTGGGAAACGCTGAGATACAGTATTCTTTAGCTTGTTTCAGACGATTTTTATATTCTATTCGTATTAATACAGCTTTGAACTAAATTTCTCTTATTTATTCGGTTTATTTATTCGGAATATTTTCTTCGAAATATTCGGTTCAACGAAAAATAAATACAATATATTAGCTTAAAAAATAAAAAATATTCAATACTATCTTTAGACTTAATGATTATCATTAGACTTATTTAAAATTTATAGTTATTAACTTAAAAATCTGAAAATTCCTCGATGCTTTTTCATTTATCCTCTACTGCATCTAAAAGCTACAATGTGCATTATGTGGAGACTGTCAGTATTAATTGATAATTATTCACTCGAGATCTAGTGAATAATATTAATCATTCTTAAAACTCAGTTAAACTAAACTTAGTGTAAAATTTTCAATTTATAGAATTTTGACGATATTTATTCCTATAAATATAATTTCAGAAATTATTAGAGTTATGTTCCAGATTAAAGTTTACTGCCGTTCTGTTTTTATAACAATATTGTTTTCTTCATTATAAAACAGACAGTAGTTCGCACTTCTTTTTTTTTTATGATCATCTCATCGCCAAAATCAATTCCTGTTATATTAAATTGCATGTTTATTTTCATCGATACATTTATTTTCCAACACAATGTAATATAGATTTACTATATTGTAAATAACAAAGTTATATATTATTAATTTTTGCTACATATTAGATTTCACGATTCAGGAATCTACAATAAACATATGATTAATTCTATTTCAGCAGTTTTCTTCTATTAGCACTTAAAAAAATTAATCAACATTGGACAGTTTAAACATTCATTCCATTAAAAATTTTCATCTTCTGATCTATATTATTCAAGATCAAATTTCAAATAACTTCGAGAAATAGATTAATATCATTTTCACTATATTGGAAGATAACATAGAAAAGATTCATAGATTTTATAGATAAATCTTAAAATTTATCTTTAGGAGATCTAATATAAATTAATTTTTAAACCTCAAACAAAATAATTGGATACATTCAGAGTTATAGGATGTAATGTCAAATTATTATTGATTTTATCGCATTTCAATAACTTAAAAAATTTTACAGCTAATAATAAAGATTTGGAAATTTCCAATCATAAATCTGGTTATCCTCTTTTAATTGCTTAGTATTCTTTTATTATTTAAATATTAAAATTATCTCTTTACTGTCTCTTTTCATACTCCCTTTTAAGAGATTTTTTTACATTATCATGAATGATCTGAAATAAATAATTATTGATATATTCACATTTTATCTATGTAAAGTTGATTTTAATGCTTTATAACTATAATATTTATTAACATATTAAA